>JAODAL010008526.1:0-117004 GCA_025379985.1 Phyllomedusa bahiana
TTAAAGCAAAGGCGGCATAACATCGCTGGTGAATCGAGGCTTGCTCAAAGAAGGCCCAGGCTGAGAGGCCGAAACTTTTTGGCGAAAGCGAGGAGCGGGGTTTTCGCTGACCGTGGCTGGGAATCATATCAGCGGGCTTCTGCACCCCCCCCCCTCCCTTTTTGGGCAAACCCTACTGACACACCCCATTTTCCTCCTCGCCAGTGATGAAGCGCTCGCAGCAAATTCGCTGAAAAAACCCCCGTTGGACCGCAATGTCGTCATCACATCATCAACACAGGTGACTTCGTCGTCCTGACATTCTGCATCCAGAGCGCGGGCTACAAGCAAGAGGGACTGCAAGGGGTTTTCCGACCACCCGGATTTTTGCCCATTGACCTCCTTCTCCCCTCTGAAGGGATCAGAAAGGCGTCAGAGAAAGAAAATCATCCTCTTTGGCCTCTTGATCTTTTAACATGCCTTTGACCCCAAACCCCATTTTGTCATCAAAAAGGTCTTTAGAAAAATGTTATCCACATTGGGGGGTACACAAATTTTACATTTGGGGTGCTTCATGTTGGACAAGCTGGTGATCGAAGACGACATTTGGGCCGTGACGGGAGGACGGGGGTAAGACTGCTGGAGGCAGTTGCATTTAAACCACGAAACAATTGGCACGCTGTTCTTTCTGAGATTTACAGGGCCCGACCCAGCGAGACAACCTGACGGTCCTGCAAAATGACATCCCTGGCATGCTTTTTGTCCCCACATGGAAGGGGCACCTTCTCCGAAACCCCTACCTCCAGTCCAACCCCCCCCCTTTGCCCCCTTTCCACCTGAATTTCCTCCATTTCAGAAAAAAAAATTTTTAGAAGGGATGGAAAGGTTTTTGGGAAAGTCCTAAAAAAAAGACGGCAAATCACATTTTTCCAATCCCCCAAATCAAAAAAAAATTTCGATTCAAATATAACGCAAAGTAGATCTATCAAAAAAGCTGGCCTGCGCCATAGTGAAACAAACACGTATCTGAAATGTATTCGGATAATAAAAGGTATTTTTGGCACCTATCAATTCACCTGTGGTGACTAAAAAAATTTGCTATATTCAAATTTAACTGCAAAGTAGATCTATCAAAAAAAGCTGGCCTGGCCAAAGGGGACAAAACACTATATGAAATGTTTCGGATAAAAAAAGGAAATTTTTTGGCACCTATCAATTCACCTGTGGTAACTACAAATTGCTGGTTTAAAATTTAACTGCAAGGTGTCTATCAACAAATCTGGACTGGGCAAACCTGCAAAAAACACATATCTGTAATGTATTCGGATAATAACAGGTATTTTTGGCACCTTTCAATTCACCTGTGGTGAATACAAAATTGCTGCATTCACATTTAAGTGCAAGGTGCCTCAATGAACAAAGCTGTAGTGCGCCAAAGTAAAAAACACGTATCTGTAATGTATTCGGATAATAAAAGGTATTTTTTGGCACCTATCAATTCACCTGTGGTAACTACACAATTGTGGATTCAAATTGAACTGCAAGGTGGCTCTATCAACAAATATGGACTGGGCAAAGTGCAAAAAAACACTATCTGTAATGTATTCGGATAATAAAAGGTTTTTTTTGGCACCTATCAATTCCCTGTGGTAACTAAAACAATTGCTGGATTCAAATTTAACTGCAAGGGGCTCTATAACAAATCTGGATGGGCAAAAGTGCAAAAAAACACGTATCTGTAATGTATTCGGATAATAAAAAAGGTATTTTTTGGCACCTTTCAATTTCACCTGTGGTGACTACAAAATTGCTGATTAAACATTTAATGCAAGGTGCCTCAATGAACAAAGCTGTATGCGCCAAAGAAAAAAAACACGTATCGTAATGTATTCGGATAATAAAAGGTATTTTTTGGCACTATCCAATTCACCTGTGGAAAACTACAAAATTGCTGGATTAAAATTTAACTGCAAGGTGGCTCTATCAACAAATCTGGACTGGGCAAAAGTGCAAAAAACACGTATCTGTAATGTATTCGGATAATAAAAATTATTTTTTGGCACCTATCAATTCACCTGTGGTGACTACAAAATTGCTGTATTCACATTTAAGTGCAAGGTGCCTCAATGAACAAATCTGGACTGGGCAAAAGTGCAAAAAACACGTATCTGTAATGTATTCGGATAATACAAGGTATTTTTGGCACCTATCAACCTGTGCTGACTACAAAATTGCTGGATTCTAATTTAACTGCAAGGTGAAATAGGGAACAAAGGTGGAATGGGCAAAATTGAAAATGAACACCATCTGAAATGAAATATTGATAATTAAAGTGGAGTTTTTGCACCTAACAAAGAGACCTGCAGTTACTGAAAAAATTGATCCAATATAAGTTCAGGCTGCCCAATATCCAGGAAATATTTCAATAGAAAACTGTTAATAATAAAGCTATTGCATTGCAATGTCTACACTAAGTCTTGGTGAAATTTATCCAGTATTCTTTATAGAGCTTGTCTTTGTTCGCCCGCGGCCCCCCCCCCCCCATGACTTTACAGTGGTAGATGCTCCTTTAAAATTCTCTACCTAACTACATAAAATCTTCCAATCTCTAATCTAACTAAGTTGTAAGGATCACAGCTAACAGTAGAGCTTTCTCTGTGAAGAAATAGATTATTTTCGCTGAGCTGTTTGGACACAAGCAGAGCGAAACGTCCTTCTCCCTCTGAGACGCGAGAGACACTGAGGCCTGAAAAGGAAGGGCAGTTCTATGTAAAACGAGGTCATGTGATTTTTCCAGCCAATCGCAACCATACACATCCCAGTCATGACGTCGCACACACATCTCACCCTGTCACCCTGACATGAAGAGCCGAAAATGGCGCGTTCTTAATAGATGATGCACAGATTTTAACCTAAATTATCGCATGATCTAAAAATTTCGATCAACATAAAAACTGTGCCGATTTCAACTTTGTCGATTATAATCTCTCAACACTAGTCCCAACCACAGAGCGCCTCCATATACAGTACCTACAGGGATCTACAGGGACATACCACATACCCACAGGGATCAGCTGTAATCTAACACTATTCTTTTCTTTTCCCTCATTATCGCTATCTCCACTCTCCTCACACTTACTGCTTATCCCCAAACTCCCTCGCTGGACAATGAACTCTACATCTCCCCCTGCATTCTACCCTCACACCTGTCTGCTGCCACCAGCCTCTATTAATGCCCTCTATTAATGCCCTCCGTACCAAACAAACCCTGCCAAACTACAGTCTTTCCTACTGCCACCTGCTCACCCTCTCACTGCTCCTTCTGGCTTCCGGGGACATATCCCCCAACCCCGGGCCCCCCCCCCCCCCAGCACATTCCCACCATAGTCTCTGCCTTCTCGAACAGATTCGACACTATAAATTCCGCGAATCCCTTCAACCTGATACACATCCATCTGACCCCTGCTCCCCCTATCCCTCTCCTTGGAGCTCTCTGGTTATGGCATGGTCTGAAGTAATAAACTCTCATACAAAAATGACGTAAAATCTCTCGCAACTTACTCTTCCTTGGTCAGACTGAAATCTGGCTGAACCTCTCTGACACTGTCTCCCCTGCCGCACTCTCTTTTAGCGGCCTCTAACTTACCCACTCTCCTCGCCCTGGTAACAAGCATGGTGGAGGTGTCGGCCTCCTCCTGTCTGACACCTGCTCTTTTGTCCCCGCTCCACCTCTCCTTTCCCTCACACTCTTCTCCTTTGAGGTGCACTCTGTCCGCATCTATGCCCCCTCCAACCTCCAAGTGGCTGTTGTCTACCGACCGCCAGGCCCTGCCACTGCCTTTCTTGACCACTTTGCTTCCTGGCTTCTCCACTTTCTTTCCACCGACATCCCCACTATCATCATGGGAGACTTCAACATCCCAATCGACACCCCCCACTCTGCTTCCAACAAACTCCTTTCACTTTGCTCCTCCTTTGATCTCCCCCAGTGAACCTCAGGAGCCACTCACAAAGATGGACACACACTGGACCGCATCTTCACTTGCCTCTGCCCCCTATCTGACTTCTCAAACTCCCCCCACCCCATATCTGACCACAACCTGCTCACCTTCTCCACCATCTCAACCCCACCTGCTCCTCCTGTCTCATATCCAGTACGACCCTGCAGGAACCTACAAAGCCTCAACCGTCTCACTCTCTCCGACTCTCTTGCACCTCTTTTCACTATCTCCTCATTTAATGACCCAGACGCAGCCACCACTTTCTACAACCAAACAATCATCACCACCCTTGACCCGCTCCTCTCACACACAACAGAACCCGCAAAATCAACAGACAACCCTGGCACACAGACTCCACTAAACAACTGAGGCGTGCTTCCAGAGCTGCCGAACACCGGTGGAAGAAAACTCACTCCACTAATGACTTTGCCTTATACAAACAATCCCCTGGGATACATTTAAATCTGCACTCACCACAGCCAAACAGGACTATTTCACCACTCTCATATCCTCCCTGTCCACAACCCCAGAAAATTATTCAAAACCTTCAACTCTCTTCTCGTCCACCCAATCACCTCCTCCCCCATCCCTCCTTTCCCCAGACAACTTTGCCATTCACCCTTTCCCTTTAGAAGATCAACCCCATCAGAGAAACTTCAGCCCGCAGTCCCCACCACCCCCCCCTACCCTTGCAAACTGCTCTTCCCCCTTAACTTGCTTCCCATGGTCACTCATGACAAGCTCTCCTCTTTACTGTCCAAATCCAACCTCACTACCTGTATCTTGATCCACTGCCATCCCCACCCCATCCCTGGGCCTTAGTGCTTCTATCATCCCCGCCCTCACCCATCTTTCAACCTATCTTTACCTTCTGGAATCTTCTCATCTGCCTTTAAACATGCTTCTATCACTCCAATCCTTAAAAAAACAACCTTGACCCTCCTCTCTGTCCCAACTATCGCCCCTCTCACTGCTCCCCTTTGCTTCCAAACTCCTTGAGCAGCACGTCTATCTTCAACTGTCCTCCCACCTCTCCTCCAACTCTCTTCTTGACCCACTACAATCTGGTTTCCGACCCCACCACTCTAGCGAAACCGTCCTAACCAAGGTCACCAATGACCTAGTAACTGCTAAAGCCTCATGCCACGACTCTGTGCTCCTCCCCTTACACCCGTCCTCTGCCTTTGACACTGTCACCCATTCCCTCCTGTACATATCCTCCCCCTCCCTCGGCATCACGGACTTGGCTCTTTCCTGGATCTCCTCGTACCTCACTGATCGGACCTTCAGTGTCTCTCATTCTCGCTCCACCTCCTCCCCCCGGCCTCTCTCTGTTGGTGTCCCTCAGGGGTCAGTCCTGGGTCCTTTACTCTTCTCTCTTTACACTCTTGGACTCTGTCAGCTCATAGCATCACACGGCTTTCATTACCACCTGTATGTTGACGATACCCAACTCTACATCTCCGGCCCAGATGTCACTTCTTTACTCTCCCGGATCCCTGACTGTCTGTCCTCCATCTCCTCCTTCTTCTCATCATGTCTCCTAAAAACTAAATGTGGAGAAAACAGAACTCATCATCCCTTTTTACCGTCCAACTCTACCCCTGCCCCTGATCTCTCTATCTCAGTCAACGGCTCTACACTCTCACCAGTTCCGCAAGTCCGCTGCCTTGGGGTAATCCTAGACTCCGCTCTATCTTTCAAACCACACATTCAAACCCTCATTTCAAAGCTCATGTGGGATGCACCGGTCTCCTTCATTTCTTTGAGCGTTACTTCGCTACGTCTCGCAAGTAGACGTAGCGAAGTAACGGAGATGTGTGGAGTTGATGACGGTCAAAGAAATGAAGGAGACCGGTGCATCCCACATGAGCTTTGAAATGTAAGCCAGCGTTTGGAATCTCAAGTGAACCGCTTATTTATGTAAAGAAAAGATTAACCATTGTTTGGTTTTTAAGAAAGTGTTTAATAAAAGAGTTTTTAAGAAGATTGCTTAGTCCAAAAACATTGAATGAATACCGGTAGCAACATTACAACATTATGACTATGAATACTAATTAGCAGGTGTGGACCGAGCTACGCACACACAAAGACATTTTTGCTTCAATGTCCCCTTTTGCAGTGCATCCTTAGAAGCTGCATTAACATGAAGGACATTATAAATCAATACTGAGCAGTGTAAGCACGATGGGCATTATGTCAGAAAGAGGCACTGCCACGCCAGTTTTTAGGTACATTAAATGAGTGTATAGGGTGCCTGAATGAATGAACCTGTCAAAAACCTGACATCTGATATACCTTGCATAGTTTAATTGATGCGCCTAATCCATATATGCCAACTCTCCCACTTTTGACGGGGGGTCCTGATAACGGGGGTCCTCCCCCCCACCATCCCGGCAGAGTTGGTGAACCTCCCGCCGCCAGCAGGCAGCGGGGGTTCTTTGAATGTCCCCGGCGCCGCCAGGCCGCTCCTGCAGGCGGGTGAAGTGGCCGGTGAGTCTCACTGACTTGTGTGGCCGCAGCCGCACAGTCAATCAGCAGCTGCACACTCCGTGCAGCTGCCGTACAGGGAGGAGGCAGGAAGGATCTTTCCCCTCCTGCTTTCTCCCCTGTATGTGCAGCGGCCAGTTGGCGCTGTACATACAGATCAGCGTCGCAGGGGGCGTGATGCATGGATGTACTCACTCCCTCTGTGACGCTGAGGAGATCGTCGGGAGCTGGACGTGCTGCAGGGAGCCTGGTGAGGTAAGTAGTTTTTAAGATTTTTTATTAGCTATTGGGGGCATCTACCTGGCTACAAGGGGCACAATCTAGCTACAAGGGGCAATACCTGGCTACATGGGGCAATACCTGGCTACATGGGGCACTACCTGGCTACAACGGGTGCACTACCTGGCTACAACGGGGGCACAACCTGGCTACAAGAGGGCACTACCTGGCTACAAGAGGGCACTACCTGACTACAAAGGGGGCACTACCTGGCTACAAAGGGGGCACTACCTGGCTACAAAGGGGGTACTACCTGGCTACAAGGGGGCACTACCTGGCTACAATAGGGCACTCCCTGGCTTAAAAGGGGTCACTCCCTGGCTTAAAAGGGGTCACTACCTGGCTTAAAAGGGGTCACTACCTGGCTTTATGGGCACTACCTGGCTATAGGGGGGCTACTAATTGGCTATAAGGGGTCACTGCCTAGCTATTAGGGGTCACTACCTGGCTATTAGGGATCACTACCTAACTATTAGGGGTCACTATCTGACTATTAGGGGGCACTAACTGGATATAAGGGGCGTCACCTGGCTATAGGGGCATCTACCTGGCTATAAGGGGCTACTACCTGGCTGTAAGGACACTACCTGGCTAGAGGGGCATCTACCTGGCTTTCTTCCAGAGCTGTTATACATTTAGGTGGAGTGGGGTGTGGCTTTTTTCTAAGGGGGCGTGGTGCACCAACAAGATGCGTAGCGCGCCGCCCCTTACAATCTCCCACTTTTCCACTTTCAAAAGTTGGCAACTATGGCCTAATCTAGACGCATAGGTAAATGTAGGCGCATTCAAATGTGCCATGTCTGGTGTATAATGCGCCTAGTTTTGGTGTACTACAGTTCATTTATATAGAGAATAGGGCATCAACAGTTTTTTGCCGCAAAATACACCCAAAAAATGGCGAAGCCCTAATGGGACATGCCGCCCTATGTTCTATTGTGAATAAAATATGGGTGTAAAATTTCCAAATAATTTACCCCTGTTTTCTTCGCATTTTACATAGTGTCCCAACTTTTTGGGAATTAGGGTTATTGAGAAATGTGGAGCTATCAAAGAAATGTTATGGCAAGCATGACACGTCTGTGTGTAGTGTTCCAATAAATGCCTAATCTACTTAGTTACTACAGTATTTCAGATAAAGTAGACAATAAGATTCAAAGCAGCATATTGTCAGCTATACCCACAAAAAGAAGACATGTCTAAATGTGCAGCCTCCACCAGGATTTTATAAGCTTACTGCATACTGTTTATACATTAAACAGCTCAATAATAAAACACTATGCATTAAGCTCTTAGCCCTCCCTAGTGGTGGCTGCAGGCTGCCAAAATTTAATTATTGAACAATATATCTCTGCAAGAGATTTGAAGCTCAGGATCAGAAAAAAAGTGGTCTGACCACTGTAAGGATATCGTAAAGGGTATGATGAGGACAGACTCTTAGATCTAAAAATGACATAGTTTTAAAAAGTGTTTATTCACTTTAAGGTTGGAATCTCTGTAATATTAAAGTCAGTGATTCTGGTGATAACACAGAAGTATATTGCTATAGTTACCTAAATAAGAGTTATTAAAAATAAGTAATTTTTCCAACTACAGTGCTTATTTATGTATGTATAATTACAAACTAAACAAAATATATTCTATCCATCTATATCAAAAGTAATTTCTATGTTTCTGTAAGAACATGTGAGTACTATATGCTTTTTATGGGTGTCAGGCTGTTGCCACATCTGTCACAGTGATCATGCAGTCACGGCAAATGTGATGGGTTTAAGGAAATGGTTGTAATATACAAATCAAGGGAAGTCATTTAACCCTTAGGATTCTGTAATCAATGTTGATCAGGCAGTTTAACCCCTTAAGGACCCAGCCAGCTTTGGCCTTCCTGACACAGCCCTATTTTTGAAATCTGGCATATGTCACTTTATGTGAGAATAACTTTTTGACACTTTTACCTATTCATGTGATTCAGAGATTGTTTTCTCGTGACACATTGTGCTTTAAGTTAGTAAGAAAATTTTATCCATACAATCTTTTTTGTGAAAAATATCAAAATTTCATGAAAAATTAGAAAAATCTGTGATTTTGAAAGTTCAAAAATTTCTGTGTGCAAGACAGATAATTATTTACCACAAAATAGTTTATAACTAGCATCTACCATATGTCCACTATAGGTTGTCATCATTTTTTAAAAATCTTTTTTTTTAATAACATTAGAGGGATTAGAAATTTAGTAGTAATTTCTCACATTTTCAAGAAAATTTGCAATATACATTTTTTAGGGACCATTCCAGCTCTGACGTGGCTTTGAGGGGCCTGTATGTTAGATACACCCATAAATGATGCCTTCTAAGAAACTAGACCCCTTAAAGTATATACAACAGTGTTTAGGAAGTTTGTTAACCCTTTAGGTATTTCACAGAAATTAAAGCAAAGTGGAGGTGAAAATTCAAAATTTCACTATTTTTGCAGATTTTCAATATTTATCCATTATTCACTGGAATACGGTAAATGTGGCTAGGTAAATGCAATATAATATCATTTCCCCCAGGTCTGCCGTTTTTAGAAATATCCCATATGTGGCCCTAGTGCATTATTTGGCTCAACCATAAGTCCCAGAATAGGAGGCGCACCTACTGGACTCTGGGGTCTCATTTTCAATGCAATTTTATTTAGGCGCCATTTCAGGTTGGAGGAGGCCCTAAGGTGCTAAAACTTAATAAACCCCCCTAAATAGACGCCATCTGGGAAACTACACCCCTTAAGGTATATATACAGGTGGAAAGTGAGTATATCGACCCCACAGGTGATTCACAATTTTTTCTTTAGCATTAGGCTGTGAAAATTAAAAAAAAACTTTTTCCAATAATCTGCAATTTTAGCTTAAAATGTTTCACATTTACAAGGAATCCTGGAAAAAAGAACCCAAAACTTTGTTAAGCAAGTTCAGCAATACCTTACATGTGGGTGTAAACTGCTGTTTGGGCACATGGGAGGGCGTACAAGGGAGGCAGATTTTCGTGGGGCCATGTCGCATTTGCAAAGCCACCAAAGAACAAGACCAGGTGAAATCTTTCAGAAGTGGCCCTGTTTTAGATTCAACACCCCTCATAGATATCATGTAGGGCTGTATTGTGCATTTTGGGCACACAGGTGTTCCATCGTTTTTTTTTAGCATTGGGCCATGAAAATGGGCGGGGGGGGGGGGGGGGGGGAATGCAGTTCCACCATTGTTTTTTGGGCTTCAATTTTTACAGCGTTCGCTGTGCAGTGTAAATGATGTGATAACTTTACTATGGGGGTCATTACAATTGCAATGGTATAAATTTTATATAGTTTTTTATGTTTTATTACTTTTACACAATTGAAATAGGTCTATAAAAAATTGCTTTTTTATGTTGTCCTATTATGACAGTCATAACTTTTTTATTTTGCTGTATGCAGAGCTGTGTAGGGCCTTGCTTTTTGCGGGGTGAATTGATGCTTTTATTGGTACCATTATGGGGTGCATACAACACTTTGTTCACTTTTTATTAAGGTTTTTGTGAGGCGTTTTGAACAAAATACAGCAATCCTGGTAGTGTTTTTTATTTTTATTTTTTATAGCGGTCACTCTGCGTTAGATATGACATGCTAGCTTTACTCAGCAGGTCGATACGATTACAGCAATACCCAATTTGTATATTTATTTTAGAATTTACTGCTTTTATACAATAAAAACACTTTTATTCAAACAGGAAAACACATTTTTGCATCGCCATAGTCTGAGAGCCATAACTTTTTTATTTTTCTGTGTATGGAGCTGCTTACAGGCTTGTTTTTTGCGGGATGAGTTGACATTTTTATTGGTATCATTTTTGGGGGGACAAGACTTTTTGATCAGTTTTAAATCCGTTTTTTGGAAGGCAGAGTGAAGAAAATACTGCAATCCTAGTAGTGTTTTTTATTTTTATTTTTAACAGTGCTCACTGTGCAGTATCCGTAATAAGTTAGCTTTACTCTGTGGGTCGATACGATTACGGCAATTTATATAGTTTTTTATGTTTAAGCACATTAAAAAAAAAAAAAAAGTGTTTTTAGTGTGTAAAAGAATATTTATGCATCGCTATCTTCTGAGAGCCATAACTTTTTTATTTTTCCGTATACAGAGCTGTGTAAGGACTTTTTTTTGCGGGATGAACTGTTGTTTTTATTGGTACAATGTTGCCATTTATAGGAGTTTTTGATCACTTTTATTCCATTTTATGTGCTGCAGGATGAACAAAAATCTTAATTCTGTGACAGTTTTTTTGGGTTTTTTTTTTACGGTGTTCACCATACGGATAAATGAACATGACAGATTTATAGGGCAGGTTGTTAAGCAACCGGGGATACCAAATATGGGTACTTTATTTATTTTTGATCTTTTTTGGGGCGATTGGCGTTTGTAAAGGGGAAAAGGGCGGTGTACGTGTTTTTTATTTTATTTTTCGTGTTTGTGTTTTACTTGTTTTTCACTTTTTTTTTACTTTTTCACATTTGTTTTTTAACTTTTCCCCATAGGGGTTTGAATGAGAGATCTTTAGATCTCTCATTCAATAGGAATCAATGCACAGCTTGTTGCAATAGGAATCAATGCACAGCTTGTCCTATGGTAACTGTCAGTCACGATGCCGGGTCATGCCCACAGGGCACGGCCGGGCATTGTGACATCACAGACAACCCGGAAGGCATTCTATGCCTTCCGTGCTGTCTGTCAGCACACAGCAGCCGTACGATCGTGCGCTGCTGTCGCCGATCTCCTCCTGCGTCTCTCTTAGTTATTGCGACCCGATGGTCGCGATAATTAAGGGGTTAACCCCCCCCCCCCCCGGAGTGATCGCGGGTAGGGGCTGACGCTGCGGGATGTCAGCTGTAATATACAGCTGAGACCCCGCGCCGATCGCGCAAACTCTGCTTTAGAGTTCGTGCGATCCTCATGACGTATGCATACGTCCAGGTGCATGAACCCCCAAACGGCCTGGACGTATGCATACGTCTAAGGTCGTGAAGGGGTTAAAAGTAGTAAGATTTCTCATTAGAGAGAAGCACCATGTAGGGGTGTGGAGACTTATAGAACACTAGTTGCCACACTGAAATTTAAATATATCCTAAAAGGCTCATGGGAAATGAGCTAGGGCACTTGCAATGTAAATGGGATTAGAGCCAAGCAGATATTCATCTACAGACAGCTGTTTCAGGGTGCTTGCTCCTCATCAAAGTAAAATACTGGTTTGC
The DNA here is from genome assembly GCA_025379985.1 of Phyllomedusa bahiana. Lineage (NCBI taxonomy): Eukaryota > Metazoa > Chordata > Amphibia > Anura > Hylidae > Phyllomedusa > Phyllomedusa bahiana. Next base: position 12,003 of record JAODAL010008526.1, read on the forward strand.
TGGGGGAGAGGCTTTAGGGGTAGCTTGAAAGGTGTAGCATTCCACATCAGAGAGAGGCACCATGTAGGTTTGTGGAGGCTTATATACTATTAGTTGCTCCACTGAATTTTAAATGTATTCTAAAAGGCTCATGTGAAATGAGCTAGTCCCATTTACATTACAAGGCTCAAGAGTCAGATGTGAATTGAGGAACACTACATCCAATAGGTGGCACAGCATGAGTCCCAGAGTTCAGTGTTACAAAAATAACACCATAATAAGTACAAATGTAATCACAAGAAATGGTCTTATAAGGTTGCATTAAATATAAAATAGAACAGTACATCAAATTAAAAAAGGAAAAATTTTCAAACATAGTACTTGTCCCCAAGGCCAAAAGTGGCCTAGTCCTACAGGGGAAATATAATAGATTGATACATATACTGTTTGCATGAAACCATAATGTAGAAAAAATTAACAGGAAATAGCATATAATAGCGGACAATTAAAAGGAAATAATGGGCACCACATAAAAAAAAAGGGTCAACATAATATTAAACAAGGGCCTTCACCATAAGTTCAATATATCTTTTTTAAGTTTCAGTAAATTTTATAATGCCAAATGCCAAGATAATCTGAGTTAGATACCAGAGTAGTTTGTGTAGTTGCGAAGTGTAAGTAACCATTTTAAATTCAATGTATACAGATAAATATACATGGAGGCTGCTTTCACATGAAGGTCATACTTTAAATTTTATAAGAAAACTGTGACATTGCTACATATATTATGCTTGAGTATGGATGTTTGTTCCCAGCACCATCCCATGGGATATATGGACCGTCAAAATCTAAGCAACATTAATAAACAATGGGACAGTTGCAGTGTCCTTCTCTCTCATAAAGGATAGGAGAAGAAACCCTATCAATAATGGGACCTTGTGTCCTGGGATAGCAAGTAATGGTAACATAAATCAGCACCCAGAGAGGTGACTCCATTTTTTGTACTGTAATGGGGCCTCTATGCCCCTGCTTCCACACTTTCACGTTTTAATACCTCATAAAATCTCCATCTCATACTTGCTAATTTTATACTGGTGGCTTGACAAAGGACCAAACCCTTGAGAAGACCAACCAGATTAGCTTTCACTGCAATTTTGGGTGGTTGTCACTGTATCTTCTTGGTAAATTTCATCTGCATTTTAACATAACACATTAAGATGGTCCCACACCAGAATATTCTACATATAGTCACTCCACTGCAGACAGATAGATCCATATGCTTTCTCTACTGCAGTGGGATGCAGTTACATCATCTCACAAACCTTCCAAGATCAGTATTTTGCTTTTAGACAGGTTCTACATTACATGGTTACCTGATTACAAGCATATTTTTGTATTTTCTGAAAAACATAGCCTTATGCTTCTACTGTACCATCCCAATGAATGGACATATCAAATCTGATGTAATTGATAATTGGGGGGGATCATGATTAAAATGGTAAACTGAGGCCCCAGATGCCCCGAGTTATTAAAGGTGCCCTTCTCACTTCTGGAACACAGAGAAATTGAGCTAACCATGGGAAGATCAAATGTATTGTACATTTGGAGAACACAAAAAATCCACGAAGGTGTCACCCTGTATATATGTATACTATATATGTATACATATGGGTGGCACGTGAGGGAGGATTCATAAAGCCCACACCACCATCGAGATGCTCACTCAGGTTCAAGTCTTGGGAAAAAAGGGGCCAGTGTAGTACTCTTGGGTCATGCTCTTCCAACCAATGTCGAACATTTATAGCCATGATATGTCACATTGTTTTGCCTGAAGAATCCGGCATGCCCCAGGGAAGACAATCAGCAAGTATGGATTCTGCCACATCACTTTAGCAATCAATGCAGATCACAGTACATAGACCTGATTTATCAAAATTTCTGATATGTCAAAAGTTTGTAAAAAAAGTTAAATACCCTTCAACATAAACACTTCTTGTGGAAATAATAGAACAGATGAACATGCAGTAAAATGAAATCTATACAAATTCTAAAAGTACACAATTATTAACAGTTTACTATTATCCAGCGTTGTCAAAAGTGGATCTGTATTTGGCAAACTGTTTGTATAACAGCTCGAATCTTAAGAAGTGCTTTAAGGTAACGTGCATTCTCTTCATTTACAAGCCAATTAGTGAAAATAATGTTCATGTTATTATGCATGCTCTATAGACCTCTCCCAATTTATTTTGGTGTGATAGGCTCACTTTAAGGTGACCTATTTAAATATGAAGCATTTAATGGATGCCACTGAGTTCTGTTATACATCTTCCTGTTAAAGCAATATATTTATAACAGTCTTTTCCATGCATAGTTCATTTCAACTTTGCCCTCACTTGAATTCTCCACCTTTTTATTCGGTGCTTCTTTTACCTTCATAATGTGTTAAATGTTTTTATGAATATTTTATTAATGCAAAATGATCTCTCTGCGTTCATGGTTTCATCTAATGGTTTATAAAAATACTTTTAGCACTACATCATGTAGAGGCAGAATTTGCATCAGCTTTCCTGTAAATACTTCCCAAAGAGACTAAACAAATGGGAAAAGCAGTGTCTCAAACGGTTGTACTAATAACTAATGTCACTTTTATTATGTTAAATTAATGGCCGCCGGTCCAGTTTATTTTCTGAGTAGCTCTTTTATAGCATATTATATTAACTCAAGTAATTAGTGTATAATTATTTTAGCAATTCTAATATTAAAATGTTCTGCAGTCTTACGAAATGTATTATTTTCAAGTTTTAAAGTCAATATATTTGTAGGCATTTAATAATATAAAAAATATTAACAATTATAATCATCCTTGATTATATAGCTCCAACATATTCTGCAGCACTTTACAATTTTAACGCATGAACTTAGAATTTCGCACAACTTCCAATGCAACGTCACTTCTGTGCCTACATCACTTCTGGTTAACTTAAAGGGGTTCTCTCACTACAATTCATCTCACCTCAGTCATATTTTCTTGGTTTTATTTTTGAATTCGGGGGCAGTTTACTGGCTATTACTGGCCTACAGTGACGAGCTGCTGAGGACACCAGCTATAGCGACCAGTGCTGGAAGCCTATCAGGCGAGAACAAACAGGTCTGTAGCTATAGCGACATGAGGAGCTGATGCAGCCCGTAAGAGGAGATATCTAGGAATAGGTAAGACACTGTTGATGGACACATATTGCAAAGTGACATGTTTTTGCAAGATCTTCAACATAAAAAACAATCTTTGTAGTGAGACAACTTCTTTAACATAGAGTCTACTTTTAGTTCTAAGCCCTATGTTATGTTAACTGGAGGTGACGTTGCTAGCGTCCAGTGATACCGGACTGGATGCATTACTGATCTGTAAGTTCATCCGTAAAAACTCATAAAATAACCCTGCAGATTTTCAGAAGAATGTAGTATGGTCCAATCCAAACTGAAGTTCTGAGATCCGGATCTAATATGACATTGATCCAAATCCAAGGTGCTAGTAAAAACACTAGTAAAAAAAAACTAATAAAAAGTTCAAAGAATAGCGGTGAGGGCCTTGATCACAAGAGTTTACAATACATGAGGAATAAGGTATGAATCAAAGTCCTAGCTTTCTATCAATGTCCAGGAATGTATTATAAAAAAAAAAAAAAAAAAATAAAACTGCACCTATCCAGTGTCTGTCTACAAGCGCACGAGTGCATTTAGTATGGGAGTTACTGTTAACTAAAAATTCAGCTTTTATGTAGGCTCCCTAGTTTGTCATGATGGTATTTTTATTACAACAAGAGTGTTATTATTAGTATGAGGGGCTGCTGATAAGTCTTTGGCTTTGTGTTCTTTTTTTGTTTCTATGGTAACGAATGTTACATCATAGTGTCTAATATATGTTTGCAAAATGTAATGTTTGTAGTTTATGGCAACAGTGATCTAGGCACCCGTGAAAACAAAGTGGAGGAGTCTAAGGCAATATTCACAGCAAATGAGACCAGAGGAGTGATAAAATTCTTGTTTCTGCAAGTGAAGTCTGCAAAGGATATTCATGGTGATATGTCGCAGATCAATGTCCTTCATATTCTACAGTTAAGAACTGGGTTGCAAAATTTAAAACAGGCCCCTTCAGCACCAATGATGAGGAACTTCCTCGACGACCGAGAGTGGTTGTTGTTCTGGAGATCGTCGATGCTGTGCACAACCTCATACTGAAGAATCAGCGAATTTCAACTAAAGGAATAGCTGACATCATGGGGACTTCTCGTGTTTGTGTCATTATCCATGAACAATTGAACATGAAGAAGCTATCTGCAAAGTGGGTCCCCAAATGTTTGACAACAGATCAGAAAAGCATGTGAGTGAAAACTTCCTGGTCCATTTGTCAGCGTTTCTGGACTACCTTCAAAATGGTTCCACCATCAATGCAAGATAATACATTGAACTTTTGGACCAATTAAAGACAGATCTGAAGGCTAAAAGGTGCAGCAAGCTTTCCAAAGGAATCTTGTTCACACGGCAAAACTGGTGGAGCTAGGATTCCAGCTGGTTGACCACCCAACTTATTCACCACATCTGGCTCCCACCGACTATCATTTGTTTCCATACCTGAAGCAACACCTCAAGGGTACCAAATTTCACACCATTTCTGATGCCGTGGCTGATATGGATGACTGGTTTGAGGCACAACCGCAATCCTTCTTTTTTCAAGGCTTACAGAACCTGGAATACTGATGTAAGAAGTGTGTTGACATCAGTGGAGCGTATGTGGAATAAATGTAAAGTTTCATCTTCCTGTCTCATTTCTTTCTGGGCAAAACCAAAGACTTATCAGCAGCCCTTTGTTTTTGCAGTGTAGTGTACAAACAATCACATGTTCAAATCGTGTAGGTAGGCAAAAAATTTATGAAAAATTGTTGTATAGTAATATAAAGTTAATAGTAAAATAAAGTTTATTAAAATAATTCAATGTTTTACAAACTTTTTTCATTTATTATATACAGCAAAAGCACAACAGGAAAAAAATATGATTGGTAAAGCTGAAGATGTTAATGTCAGAAAAATTGAAATATCAGTTTATTTATCCTAAATGATGAATGCCATAAAAAAATTGCAAGGATAATGTTCTAAATAGTAATCAAACCCATATGTACCACCACAAGGTACTCCTAAAAAGTCACCACCCACAATAAAACAAGTAAAAAATATAAAATAATTATTCTAATTAAATGAAGCAAAAAAGTTTTCATTTATTGAAAAGTAGTAAAACTTATTGAAATGATTGTACTGTCTTACAAAATGAGGTTGATATGTCGTTTACTGTACAACACAAAGTGAAGAGAAAAATGAAGCCTCAAAAAATAATTAATTGCTTGGACAGATTAATTGTCCTGGACAGATCTGTTCAACATTTGACAGATCAAATCCTGTACCCACCGAACACAAAGGCCCAACTTAAATAAACGGAAATTTGGAACTAGAAAGTTACAATGAAAATTTTAAATGACGTTCTATAGATTATGGGCAAAGTGTTACCATGTGTCTTAATTGTGCAAAGAACTGTGTGTGCCTTGTTATTTTAACTACTCAAAGCTAAAAAAAAGGCTCTTTGTACAGAAATTGTGTGGGCCTATCTGCCACAGCAGATGGCCCACTTTTCATGGTTTGTACCCCAAGTTTACACTCTAAAATTCCCCCAAAAAAAGGCTTGTCTTGTAAAGAAAACAAGAAAGTGATGATTTGGAAATTAATTACAGTCATATTTTATTCACAACAGAACATAGAACACATATCAGAAGTTAAAATACTATTTTGAATTTAATTTGAAATAATTAACCCCATTTAGAAAATGATGGCAGTAGAGATGGGCGAATTTCCCGAAATTCGGTTCGTTCACATTCCCGAAATTTTTTCGGCAAAAAAATAATTCGTTCCCGATTAAATTTTGGGGCAATCAAATTTAAAAAAAAAAATTTCCAGGCTGCACAGAGCCGCAGGGGGCGTAGAAAGTTGTGCCATCTTAAATTGGGAGAGGGGGGCTTGGTTTGGTCTTTATAAAAAGTTGTGTTTTAGTATGACATCAAGACTGCCCCCGCCCTTTTGAATTCTTCACCCCAAAACCCCCGGGACTTTAAAAGGGCAAAAAGACCAAAAAAACTGAAGGGGGAATTTTAGCCGATAAAGTATGGGAGCACAGCTGGAAAAAAAAAAGTGAGGGCTCAGGTGGGAAAATCAGTGACAAAATGTGGAGTAAAGGCGGCAGCCAAGCACATGGGTCAGAGGTGGCACAAAGACATTTGGAGGTGGCAAAAAAAGGAGTAGCAAAGGGGCACAAAGACACAGTGGGAGTTGACGGGATCAACAGCACAGAAAGAGGTCGACATGGCACAATGACATTTAGAGGTGGCAAAAACAGGAGTAGGGACAAGGGGCACAATGACACAGTGTGTAGGTCACGGCAGCAGCCCCAGCAGCAGCATGAGGTAGCCTGGCACAATGAAGTTTTGTAGGTCACGGCACAGCCCCCAAACAGCGGATGATTCAGACAGTGGCACAATGAACAGGGGTAGGTACGGCCGCACCACAGCAGCACATGAGGTCAGACAGTGGGAAAATGACAGAGTGTGTAGTCACGGCATCACAAAGCAGCAGCATAGGTCAGCCCGTGCACAAGACAGTGGTAGGTCACGGGAGCAGCCACAGCAGCAGCATGAGGGCAGACAGTGGCACAATGCACGTGGTAGGGCACGGCAGCAGCCCAAACAGCAGCAAGAGGGAGACAGTGGCACAAGACATTCTGGAGTGGGAAAAACAGGGGTAGGCCACAGAGTGGGTAATGACACGTGGGGAGGTCACGGCAGCAGCCACAGCAGCACAGAGGTCAACAGTGCACAATGACATTCTGGGGTGGCAAAAACAGGAAAAAGGGGGACAAGTGGGGCAATGACACAGTTGTAGGTAGGGAGCAGCCCCCAGCGCACATGAGGTCAGACAGTGGCACAATAACAGTGGTGGTCACGGCAGCAGCCCCCAGCAGCAGCAGAGGTCAGACATACACGGACAATGGCATTCTGGGGGTGGGAGACATGGGACAAAACATTTTTGGGGGCAAAAACGATAGGCCCAGAGTGGGGCAATGACACAGTGGGAGGTCACGGAACACCCCAGCAGCACATGAGGGCAACAGTGGGACAATGAGCCTGGAGGTGGGAAAAAAAGAGAAGGGCCCAAGTGGGGCAAGACACGTTGGGGGGTCAAGCACAGCCACAGCACAGCACAGGGCAAGAGTGGCAAATGACCCTTCTGGAGGGGCAAAAACAGGATAGGCCAAAGAGTGCACAATGAACAGTGTGGGGTTGCGGCAAAACAAAAAGCGCAGCATGAGGGCTGACGTGGCACAATGACATTTAGAGGGGGCAAAAAACAGGATAGGCCACAGAGTGGGACAATGAAACCGGTTAGTCACGGGAGCAGCCAAGCAGCAGATGAGTCAGGCCAGTGGGCCCAAGACGTGTGTAGGTCACGCACAGCCACAGCAGCGCAGATGTCAGACAGTGGCACAATGACACGTGTGTAGGTCCACGGGGGCAGCCACAGCAGCAGCATGGGTCAGACAGGGCACAAAGACGAGTGGTAGGTCACGGTCACCAAAAGCACAGCATGAGGTCAGACAGTGGCACAATGACAGTGTGTAGGCACGGCACAGCCACAGCAGCAATAGGAGACGTGGGACAATGACATTCTGGAGGGGCAAAAAAAAGGATTTTGGCCACAGAGTGGGGAAAAAGACACAGTGGGGAGGTCACGGCCAAAAGCCCCAGCAGCAGCATAAGCAGACAGTGGCACAATGACATTTGGGAGGTGGCAAAAAAAGGAATAGGCGACAGATGGGACAAGACACATGTGTAGGTCACGGGAGAGCCACAGCAGCAGCATGAGGTCAGACAGTGGACAATAACAGTGTGTAGGCACGGCAGCAGCCACGCAGCAGCATGAGTCAACATACACGGCACAATGGCATTTGGGGGGCAGACATTCACAATGAAATTTTTGGGGGTGGCAAAAACAGGAGTAGGCCACAGAGTGGCACAAAGACACAGTGTGTATGTCACGGCAGAGCCACAGCGCAGCATAGGCAGACCCGTTGCACAAAGACAGAGGGGTAGGTCACGGCATCAGCCCAAACAGAGTATGAGGGCAACAGTGGCCAATGACAGTGTGTAGGGTCACGGCGCAGCCAAAGCAGCAGCTAGGTCAGACAGTGGCACAATGACATTCAAGGTGGCAAAAACAGGAGTAGGCCCCAGAGTGGACAAAGACAAAAGTTGGAGTCAGGAAACAAAAGCATGAGGTCAGACGTGGGACAATGACACAGTGTGGGGGTCCCCCGAGCAGCCACAGCAGAGCATGAGGTCAGACAAATGGGAAATGACATTTTTGGAGTTGCAAAAACAGGAGAGGGCCCCAGAGTGGGAAATACCAGTTGGGGTCAGGCAGCAGCCACAGCAGTACCCCTGAGGGCAGACAGTGGCACAATGACATTCTGGAGGTGGGAAAAACAGGAGTAAAGGGCCCCAGAGTGGGAAAAATACAAAATGTGGAGGTTTAAAAGGGGACAGCCACAGATGCAGCATGGGGGTCAGAAAGTGGGACAATGACATTTTTGGAAGGGGGCCCAAAAAAAGAAAAGGCCCCCAGACGGGAAAAATTGGGCACAGTGTGTAAAGTCCCCGGGAAAAAACCACAAACAAACAGCCTGAGGCCCAAAAAGTGGCGAAAAGACAGATGTGAAGGGGCACGGCATCAGGGCCCCAAACAGCACATGAGGTCCAAAAGTGGAAAAATGACAATGTGTAGGTCCCCGGCAGCAGCCAAAAGCAGCAGCATGAGGTCCCCGACAGTGGGACAATGACAGTATAAAAAGGGGGCCCCCGGGAGCAACCACAAGCAGTTCATGAGGTTTTGACAGTGGGGACAATGACATTCCCGGGGTTTGGGAAAAACAGGAAGGGCCCCAGAGTGAGACAATGAAAACAGGGGGGAGGGCACGGCAGCAGCCCAGCAGGGAGCAAGGGGGCAGACAAATTTCAAAAATGACACGTTTTGGGGAGGCACGGCATCCGCCAAAAGACAGCTGAGGTCAGAAAAGTGCAAAAATGACAGTTGTTAGGTAAAAGGCAAACACCACAAAACAGCAGCATGAGGACAAAACTGGGGCCCCAAAAGACACAGTGGTAGGTCACGGCCGCAGCCACACAGCAGCATGAATTTAACAGTGGCACAATGACATTCTGGAGGTGCAAAAACAAAGTAGGCCACAGAGTGGGACAATGTGAGTGGGAGGTCACGGCATCAGCCTGAGCAGCACATGGGGGTCAGACCAAATGGCACAATTTACAGTTTTGTATTTAGGCAGCAGCCAAAAGCAGATGCATAGGGTTTAGACAGTGGCACAAAAGACAGTGTGTAAGGGAAAGGGAGCAGCCACAGCAGCACATGAGGGCAGACCCCCTGGGACAAATTTAAAAACAAAAAGGGGTAGGGCACGGCAGCAGCCACAGCAGGGAAACATATCAGAAAAGTGGGACAATGACATTTTTAAGGGGGCAAAAAAAGAAATAGGCCACAAATGCGACAATGAAAACAGTGTGGGGGGGGGCACCGGGAGCACCCCAGCAGCAGCATGAGGTCAGACGGGGGCAAATGACAAGGTGGGTAGGCCCACGGGACAGCCAAAAGCCCGCACATGAGGGCAGACGGGCACAATGACATTTTAGGTAATGGCAAAACAGCCACAGCATCAACATGAGGCAACAGTTTGCACAATGAAAACCCGTGGTAGGCACGGGAAACAGCCACCGCAGCAAACATGAGGGCCCAACCCGTGGGGACAATGACATTCTGGGGGTGGCAAAAAAAAGAAAATAGGGAATTCGAGTGGGAAAAAAAGACCCCAGTGTGGAAAGGGCACGGCAGCAGCCCACAAACAGCACATGAGGGCCGACAGTGGGGACAATGACACAGGGGTGTAGGGCCCCGGCCCGCAAACCACACAGCAGCATGAGGACTACCCGGGCCAATGAAAAAGTGTGTAGGGCACGGGAACAGCCACCCGGGAGCGCATAGGTCAGACAAATGGGAAAAATGACGTGTGTTGGGCCAAAGGCAGCAGCCACCTAAACACAGAGGTCAGACAGTAAACACAATACCCAGTGTGTAGGGCAAAGGCAGCAAACCAAGCACAGCATGAGGTCAAAAGTGGCACAATGACATTCTGGAGTGGCAAAAACAGGGTAGGCCACGAGTGGGACAATGAACAAAAGTGCGGGGGTCCGGCCCGCAGCCACAGCAGCCCGCATGAGGTTTAAAAAAGTGGCAAAATGACATTCTGGGGGGCAAAACAGGAAAAAGGCCCCCAAAAGTAAAGGGCAATGACACAGTGTGTAGGTCCCCAGGCAGCACCACAGCAGCCCGCATGAAGGGCCCGACAGTGGCAAAAAATGACAGTGTTTTAACACGGGAGCCCCCACAGCAAACAACATAGGTCCCAAATGTGGGGGTGGGTGGCAAAAAACCCGTCCCCCCGGAAAGATGTTGGGGGCAGATAAGAAAAAATGTCCCCGAGATGTTGGGCATCAGGGGGTGGGGGCATCAAAATTTGTTTCTGAGGCAGGGATTTTTAACCCAAACTCATTTTTTCCCCAGTTTTTTTTGAGGCATCAAAGGTGATTAGTCTGACCCAAAAAAATTGGTGTTTGGGAAATCCCGGCCCCTCCCACCGCCTGATTCTTTTTGACAAAGGGCAGTCGTTCCCAAACATGCCCCCGTGGACAAGCGGGTTCTCCTTGGGGTAACGATGGCCCCCGCCACACTGATCACCCGCTCTGATGCCACACTACTGGCAGGGCAGGACAGCTTCTCCACTGCAAACTTGGCAAGTTGCGACCACACATTCAGTTTGGCTGCCCAGTAGTCCAGCGGATCTTCTAACTGGGGTGGCAGAGTGCTTTCCAAGTAGGCCACCACCTGTTTGGTTCAGGGTCTGCTCCAGGCCCCGCTGCTGCTGGCGACAGCCCACCCCACAACGCGGGTGAAGGAAGCTGCTCATCAGTGACTCCAACTTAAGTTGCTGCTGATGAGCTGTTACTGCTCCTACCCCCCCACCTTCCCCCAGCAGCCGCGCTGTAGTAGGGTGAGCGCTGAAGAAACCCCCCGGTCAGAACCTGTCAGAGGACGGACGATGCCGCACATAGGCAGCGGCCAACTGACTATGGAGGATTTCCCTATAGTATTTGAGTTTGTCTTCCTGTCAATAGCTGGGAAAAAGGCTCCTATTTTGGACCGGTAGCGAGGATCCAATTGGGTGGAGAGCCAGAAGTCATCCCCTGCCAGATGCTGACTATTCGGCTGGTCCCCTAGCCAGGCAAATAGCAGCTGCGGGCCTCTGCACAAGTGACTCCCAGGGCTCCCTGCCTCCCTCTCCACTCTATACTGCCACGGTGCTTGCGGGTCATCTGCCCTTGTCTTCCTCATCTCCATCTACCTCCCCAGCTGCTCCTGCTCCTCCTCTCTTGTCACCTAGCTAGAAAATCCACTCATTTCACCAGACAAAAGCTTCTGCTCCAAATCCTCCTCCTCCTCCTCCATTTCAGTCCCCACTGGGCTCATGTGGCCGCGAGATGTAAGTCGCCACGTCCTCCATCCCCTGTCCAGACAGATTTTTTCAGCATCTGTTCCAGGACATGAAGCAGTGGAATAACGTTATTCATCCCATAGTCCTGGCGACTGACAAATAATGTGTCTTCCTCGAATGGCCTCAACAAACGGAAGGTGTCACGCATGAGCTGCCACTGGCTGACATGAAAGTTACACAGGGGAGTACTCCTGTCCGCCTGGATCATCAAAAAATCGTTAATGGCCTTTCTCTGTTCATACAGTCGGTCCAACATGTGCAGGCTGGAATTCCAACGGGTGGAAACATCGCATATCAGAGTGTGTTGGGGGAGTGTGTTCCTGGCTTTTTAGGAATGGATGAAGTGCATGCACAGTTTCCTGGCCATTTTCAGAATCTTCTGAAGATCGGTGGAAGACTTCAGGAACCTTTTAACAACCAGATTGAACACATGCGCCATGCAGGGCGCATGGACCATCCCTCCTCGGTGCAGCGCAGACACCATGTTAATCCCATTGTCCGTCACCATGGTTCCGATTTGCAGTTGGCGCGGAGAAAGCCACACATCGATTACTTGCTGCATGACCCGGAGCAGTTCCTCCCCTGTGTGACTTCATTCGCCGAGGCAAGCCAGGTGTAGAACTGCGTGACACCGCTGTGCCCTACACATGTGGTATGATGGAGCAGTACTTGTGGAGGCTGAGATGGTGGTGGTGGTGGAGGAGGCAGACATTAGCGCAGGAGCCGCAGTTTTACAACGTGGAGGAGAAAGCGACGTCTCCTGTCCAAGTTGTTGGTGTGCCTGGGGCGGAAGCGCATTCACCCAGAGGGCCGTAAATGACATGTACTGGCCCTGACCGTAGTTACAGCTCCAGACGTCCGCGCTGCCGTGCACCTTGGAACAAACCGATAAGCTCAAGGACTGGCCCACCTTCTGTTCTACATATTTATGAAGTGCTGGTACTGCCTTTTTGGAAAAGAAATTACAGTTTGGAACTCTCCATCTCGGCTCGGCACAAGCCATTAGTTCTCTGAACGGTGCAGAGTCCACCATTTGGAAAGGGAGGGACTGCAGCACCAACAACTTGGACAGGAGTGCGGTCAGCTTCTGCACCTTAGGATGGTCTGACGCATACTGTTGTCTCTTTGCAATCGCCTCGCTGAACTGCCACACCACCGAGTATCGGATTTTACCGCCAAAGCTCCGCACTGAGTGACTACTGCTGCCGCTGCCTCGCTGAGCCCCTGTGCCGCTACTTTCTTGGACTTGTGAAACGAGTTTTTTACCCCCTGGTTGCATTGCTCCCGACCTCACACTGCTCCTATCCTGCTGACTCACAGCCACACGATCCACTTGCTGGCTGCGCCGCTGCCTGACGCGCAAGCTGACGCCCTCTTCTCCTGATGATGATGAAGCCCTTGCCTCACCCGGCTCCCAAGTGCGGTCGGCTACATCATCATCTATTTGTGTTTCATCGTCACTGCTGTCCTCATCACCGGTCTTAGTATGCAGAGGCTGACCCCTCACAACATGACCTCCCATGCCACTCTCAACATCTATACTTGCCGCCTACTGCAAGAAGCAGGGGATATTTTCCCCATTTCTTTGCTGCCAAGTAGCTGCTGACTGCCCTCCTCAAATTTTTCATCCTCGCTATATAGTGGTGCTGAGCCCAGACCACATAGTAGATCTCTGGCTGAGGAAACCGGATAGGACAGAGGCGGGTTGAGGTCAGGTTAGGGCCGCTGACCCTCTCCCGGGCCATGCCAACTAAGGGTTGTGTCTGACGTTTCCACCGACTCTTGGCTGGGGTTGTCAGATGTCATCTGGGAAGAAGTGGATGACCTAGTCAACCAATCAAGAACCATTGGGTTGCTGATGCTGAATAACACACGGCCGCTAGATGACAGCGGCAGTTGTGGCCTCACCGAGTGACCCCTGCTGCGACGTCCCTTTGCTTTGCTGCGACCTGGGCCTGGAATGTTTGTGCCTCTGCCACTCGCAGGTGAAGAGCCTGCCACCTCTCTGTCTGATATACTGTTTGTTCTAAAATATACAGACACTGTTTGATGAAGATATCTGTATATGATAAATACACACCCTGTATTTGACTCCTAATGAACCCACTAAGAAGCTTGGGTAACCCTTGGATATAAATTGCGCTCCACAAATGGGCAGGAAAAATTGACTTGTATGTGCCGTTTAAAAACTCTGTATATTTTACTGAATATAAAAGCACAAACAGGCTTAATTAAAGGGGTTTTATCGTTACAAAGATCATGTCTCAGATTATAAAAATTAGTAAAAATAAGCACTTTTGTAATTGGGTTGCATTACCTCTGTCACTTGGTTTAGCAGATATGAGCATCTCTGTAAATCTGTCTTCTATTTCTACTGTTGCTGGTCAGAACGCCCCCTGGTCGATTCTCGCACCCTAGACATGCCCCCTGCACTGTGATTGGCTGGCTGACATTTCATTCAGCCTGTTGGGATACGCCCCTAGACAGTAAACGCCCAGGCCACGCCCCCTGCACTGTGATTGGCTGCTTGCACACTCTGTGTTTACTCCCCTCTGAGCTGATAAAATCGATAGTGAAACCAAAGTCTGCTGGCTCTATACTCATCTCCCAGCTTAGGGTCAATGTTCTGGGCAATTACTGGCTGTTTATGGGGCTTTTGCCAAGAGGTTAATTCACCTCCTCACAGATCCAGTCCTTAAGCTGCTACTTGGAAAAGAAGGCGTTCTGTTCCCCAGATCGAATGCAAGCCCCGCCTCCTTATGACATCATCACCTGTAGTGTATAACATAAGGATTCAACACTACATCTGTATAAGCTGCTTGTATAGTGCAGTGCTTAGGTGATCAAAGCTGCAAGAGAGAGGTTGGGAGCTCAAGCCCCATCAGTAGTTCGTTTTGTTTTTTCTTTAAAATTTGTACACATATGTAAAGATATGAAAATATATGTGTAGACATCTATAATTTTATTAATATACACACACAAAGCTCCCCTACATAGTGTCCCATCCTTGCAGTCACACCAAGCACTTCCAACATACGTGATACAATGCATAATATTCTGGGGGATGAAACATGATAAGGGGAGCCCTGTATGTGTATATATTTTCACTATAGAGATTAACATATATTTTAGGTCTCTCTATATATGTGTAGAATTTAGGGGAAAAATATATAACCCTGTAGGGACTAGAACTCAAAGCCCCTTTGTTGAAAAAGCAATAGTCTACTGCTCTACCTCTGCACCACCAGGCCAAGTTAGTTACACGCCGAGCAGGGCCTTCTCTCAAAGCTGATGTGCTTCTCCCCCCACTATTTTCACTCACATGTCATTGACAGCAAACAGAGGTCTTTACTTGAAGCTGACATTTTGGTAGTAAGTAAAGATCTCTGCCTGTTGTCAGTACAATTTGGATGAACACCACTAGTAGTAAGACTGCTGGCTTTCAGTTGTGTGTAAACTAAGACATATGACAGGTCCCTTGCTGGAGTTTGGAGCCTCAAGGCTGCAGACAAAGAAGCATGCAGGCGGCTACAGAGCTGTTATATCCCAAAAAACCCCTTCTGCATCCCCTGCTTTAAACAAAATGATGATGTCACAGTTCTTATAGGGAGACACGCCTCCTGGGAGGAGAAAGCCTGCTGACAGGAGAGACTCGCCCCTGGATTTCAAACTCAATCTGAGAAAATTAGCTGAACAGCAAGAGCAGCTCAAACGATAACACCCCTTTAACCTTTGGATATGAATTATGCTACAGGATTTCTTCTGTGCGGTGAAAAACAAAGTTTCTTTTACTGAGTACAACTGCAGAACAACGCTTAATTAACCCCTGGATGTAAATTGCGCCAAACAATTGAGAAATCACAAACTACGAGCTTTTGTAGCGTGTTACAATTGCGTGTTTTCTACGCTACACAACAAGAGAAAAAATTGTAATTAACCATTGCTTGTGAATTATGGTACAGGAAAATTGTAATTTTTGGGGGTGAAAAAGACGGTTTCTTGGAGTCACCACAGCATAAAAACAACGATTAATTAACCCCTGGATGTAAATTGCGCAAAAGAATTGGAGCAGCCACAAACTACAGCTTTGTAGCGTGTTACAATTGCTTGTTTTTTTACTCTACACAACAAAGAAAAAAATTGTAATTAACCTTTTTTTGGAATTATGGGTACAGGAAAATTGTAATTTTTGACGGTGAAAAAGACGGTTTCTTGGAGGGCACCACAAGCAGCAGAACAACGCTTAATTAACCCCTGGGTGTAAATTGCCCAAAAGAATTGAGTAGCCACAAACTACTAGCTTTGTAGTGTTACAATTGCGTGTTTTCTACGCTACACAACAAGAAAAAAATTGTAATTAACCTTTTTCTTGTGAATTATGGTACAGGAAAATTGTAATTTTTGGCGGTGAAAAAGACGGTTTCTTGGAGTCCCACAGCAGAAAAACAACGCTTTTAAATTTAAACCCCCGGGTGTAAAATTGGGGCAAAGAATTGAGCAGCCACAAACTATAGCTTTGTAGCGGTTAAATTGCGTGTTTTCTTCTACACAAAAGAAAAATTGTAATTAACCTGGGTTTGTGAATTATGGTACAGGAAAATTTTAAATTTTGACGGTAAAAAGACGGTTTCTGGAGTCACCACCCGCAGCAAACAAAGCTTAATTAACCCCTGGATTAAATGCGCAAAAGAATTGAGCAGCCCAAACAATAGCTTTGTAGAGTTACAATTGCGGTTTTCTACGCTACACAACAAGGAAAAAAAACCCTTGTGATTATGGTACACGGAAAATGTAATTTTTGGCGGTGAAAAAGACGGTTTATTTTTGCCCAAAAGCATGAAAACAACCCTTTTTAACCCCTGGGTGTAAATTGCATTAAATAATTGAGCAGCCCACAAACTAAAAAAGCTTTGTAGCGTTTACAATTGCTGTTTTCTACGCTACACAACAAGAGAAAAAATTGTAATTAACCTTGTTTTGAATTAATTTTACAGGAAAATTGTAAAATTTTTGACGGGGAAAAAAGGTTTTTTGGGGTCACCAAGCACAGAACAACGCTTAATTAACCCCCCGGGTGTAAATTGGCCCAAAAAAATTGAGCAGCCACAAACTACTGCTTTTTAGCGTGTTCAATTGGTGTTTTCTACGCACACAAAAAGAGAAAAAAATTGTAATTAACCTTGCTTGTGAATTTTTGACAGGAAAATTTTAATTTTTTGGGGGTGAAAAAGAAAGGGTTCTTGGGGTCACCACACAGAAAAACAACGCTTAATTAACCCCTGGGTGAAATTGCACAAAAGAATTGAGCAGCCCCAACTACTTGCTTTGTAGCGTGTTACAATTTCGTGTTTTCTACTCTACACAACAAAAAAAAAAATTGTAATTAACCCTTTTTTTTGAATTATGGTACAGGAAAATTTTTAATTTTTTAGGTAAAAAGACGGTTTCTTGGGTCACCCCAGCAGCAGAAAAGCTTAAATTAAACCCCCGGTGTAAATTGCGCAAAAAAATTAGCACCCAAAAATACTAGCTTTGTACGTGTTACAAATGCGTTTTTTTCTACGCAACAACAAGAAAAAAATTGTAATTAACCTTTTCTTGTGAATTATGGTACAGAAAATTGTAATTTTTGGGGGTGAAAAAGACGGTTTTTTTTGTCACCCAACAGCAGAAAAAAAACGCTTAATTAACCCTGGATGTAAATTGCATAAAATAATTGAGCAGCCACAAACTAACAGCTTTGTAGCGTTTTACAATTGCGTGTTTTCTACGCTACACAACAAAGAAAAAAATTGTAATTAAACCCTTTGCTTGTGAATTTTGGTAAAAGGAAAATTGTAATTTTTGGCGGTGAAAAAGACGGTTTCTTGGAGTCACCACAGCAGCAGAAACACTTAATTAACCCCTGGATGTAAATTGACCCAAAAGAAATTTGAGCAGACAAAAATTAAGTGGTTTTGGGTTTGTAAAAACGCTTTTTTCTTTAAATGAATACAACAGGAACTGGCTTAGATCCCACGGGATATTCAATGTGCTGTGAGCAGATATCATTAAAATTTTATATGCAGCTGCAGGGGAAACGCACACTGGACTTCAGATCCAATACCCCAAAAAAATCAGAAATAGAACATTAAGAGAAGCAGCCCTCTGAGACAACGAGACACCCCAAAAAAATCGCTGAAATAAAAAATCAGTTCTTCAGTAACAATCAGCCGCGGCAGCACCTTCCCTGATCAGTACTGAGAGCGGTATGAGCTCCCCAGCGTCGTTCCCGGATTTAAATATAGTGCGGTGACGTCACAGAATCCCCCCGGGTCTCTATTGGCTTCCTCTCTGACATGTCAAGCAGGCAAGGCCTTCTTCCTCCCAGAGTGCTTTTGCCCCATGTAATGCCATGTGTTTCGCAGCCATTTAATCAATCAAAAGCACACTTCGTTCACCCGAAAGTACCCCAAACTTCGACTTCGTTCAGACCCGAAGTTTTCCTGAAATTCTAAACGAATTCCACTTCGTTAGAATCAATTCGCCCATCTCTAGATGGCAGCAACACATCTCAAATAAGTTGAGACAGGGAGATGTTTAACCATGATTTTGGAAGAGAAATGTTGTCCTGTTCTTTTCTGATGTAGGATTCTAACTGCTCAACAGTCCGGGGTTTTCTTTGCTGGATTTTTGTTTACTAATGCACAAAACAATTTCTATTGGTAAAAGGTATGGACTGCAAGTGGTCGTTCATCTCCTGGACTCCTCTTTAGCCATGCTGTTTTGAAAGAGCAGTATGTGGTTTAACATTGTCTTGCTGAAGTAGACATTGTATGGTTGGGAGCATATGTTGCTGTCCATACTATGGGTACTAATGTAACCACTTACCATCAGAGAGGCAGGCTTTTGAACTGTGTGCAGATTACAAGTTGCATGGTTCTTCTCAGCATCTGTGATTTCCATGAAGAATTTAAAATTAGCTTTTTTGTTACACTTAGAAAATATTTTCTGAAATTGTTCCACAATGTTTAGATGCAGTTTTTCATAGAATGGTGAACCTCAGATCAACTTTGCTTCTGAGAGACTCTGCCTCTCTGACATGCTGTTTTTATACAAAAATAGTTAAATAGCTAAATTTAACCCTCCAGCTGTTTTGCCAGTACTACTTATATTTCCAGCCTTTTGTTCGCCCTGTACCATCTTTTTTTAGATGGGTTGTTGCCATAAATATCTAAATGAGATAGTTTTTACAAATGAAATGAAAGAATTTTCAACTTTAACTTCTAATTTATTTTCTATGTAATGTTGTAAAACAATATATTTATAATGTAAACACAATTATTGCATTCTTGTTGTTTTTAAACATTTCACACAGCATCTCAACTATTTTGGAACTGGGGTTGTACATGTTTAAGATAAAACTCTCCTCTTTCCCTTAGTCCCAAACCTACAAACTGCATTCAATATAATGTAGGTAGAAACCAGATTCATGTAACACTAATTAAAGCAAGAATGGATGAGAGAAATGTTAAACTAACATAGAGGTAGTCATTGAAACCACAGCAAAATACACAGTCAGAAATGGAACATTTTGCTGATATTATCTTAAATATATGTAACAATTTTAAGTTTAAACAATTTACTAATAATGGACCGAGACAGAATCTAAAAAAATCCTGAAAATAAAACGTATGATTTTTAAATAATTAATTTGCATTTTATTACATGAAATAGGTATTTGATCACCTTCCAACCAGCAAGAATTCTGGCTCTCACAGATCTGTTTGTTTTTTGTTAAGAAGCCCTCTGTACTCCTTACCTGTATTAACTGCACCTGTTTGAACTTGTTATCTGTATAAAAGAAACATGTCCACACACTCAATAAATCATACTCCAACCTATCCACCATGGCCATGACAACATACATTAGCTTTCTAAGGACACTAGGAACAAAATTGTTGAACTGCACAAGGCTGGCATGGGTAACAGGTAGGGATGAGCGAATTGATTCTAACGAAGTGGAATTCGATTAGAATTTCAGGAAAAATTTGATTCTGAACGAAGCCGAAGTTCATGGCGATTCATCGTAACGAATCTAAAATGGCCGCAAGCACATGGCATGACATGGGGCAAGGAACTACAGGAGGAAGAAAGGAACACCCTCAATGACATGTGCAGACATGCAGCCAATCAGCAGCCAGCCAGCTTCTGTGATATCACAGCCGTATAAATAGGGCAGCCATCTTAAATTCTGCCACTTGTCACTGTGTCTCGTATGCAGAAGCATCTGTCTGTAGGAGCACTAGATTGCTTCCTATTTTCGAGCTACTGATGAGAAAGACCTTCACAGGTGTTTGTCATATACATATCTGTTCCTAAACCAGCATTTTTTATTTTGGGATATTGCAATCTGTGGCCAAGAGTTAATTTATACACTTTTTGGGGGGAATTCTGTGTGAAATCCAATGTGTGTGTGTGTATTTCGGCCATATATGCCTGAAATCCATTAAGTGTGATATCCCAACAGACTGAAATCTATGACCAAGAGTTAATATATCCACTTTTTTGGGAAATTCTGTGTCAAATCTAGTGTGTATATTTCTGCCATACACGCCTGAAATCCATCAAGTGCAATATCCCCATAGACTGAAATCTGTGGCCAAGAGTTAATTCATCCACTTTTTTGGGGAAAGTCTGTGTCAAATCTAGTGTGTGTGTGTGTATTTCTGCCATGCACGCCTGAAATCCATTAAGTGCAATATCCCTATAGACTGAAATCTGTGGCCAAGAGTTTATTTATCCACTTTTTTGGTGAACTCTGTGTGAAATTCAGTGTGTGTATTTGTCATATACAGACATCTTTCATTAAACAAGATTTGTTTATTGTAAATTTTTGATCAAATAGTATGTCAGACACAGAGGTGGCAGGCCCTTCACAGAGGAGGGACAGTGGCACAAATGTTCCTGGAACAGGCACAGTTTGCAGCACATTAAGGGGACGTTGCAGCAGGGGTGACTCGGCGAGGCCAGGGTTACCGATGTCATCTAGCAGCCATGTGTTGAACACCAATCCAGTTGTTGAATGGTTGACTAGGTTATCCACTTCCTCCCAGATGACATTTGACAACCGTAGCCAAGAGTCAGTGGGTTCGTCAGACACAACCCTTAGTAGGCATGGCCCTGGAGCAGGTCAGGGGCCCTCACCTGTCCTCAACTCTGTCCCGATCGGTTCCCTCAGCCAGAGAACTACTATGTGGTATGGGCTCTGCACCCCTATACAGTGAGGACAAACTATTTGAGGACAGTGAGTAGCTACTGGGCAGCAATGAGGTGAGGCAGACATCTGCTGCTTCTTGCAATAGGCAGGCAAGTAGTGATGTGAAAAGTGGCATGGGAGATTATGTTGTGAGCGGTCAGGCTCTGTACACCGAGACCGTTGAGGAGGACAGCAGTGACGGGGAAACACTAATCGATTACAATGTAGCCATTCGTACTTAAGAGCCGGGTGAGGCAAGGGCTTCATCATAATCGTCGGGAGAAGAGGGCGGCAGCTTGTGCGTCATGCAGCGGCAAAGCCAACAAGTCGATAGTGTGGCCGGGAGTCAGCAGGGTCGCAGCAGTGCGAGCTGGGCCACAGGGTAGACTACCCGCATCGCAGGTCCCTTCCAGCCCAGAAAGTAGCGTCACAAGGGCTCACCGAGGCAGTGGCAATAGCAGTCAGTCAGTGTGGAGCGTTGGTGGTAAAATCACCTTCTCCACGGTGTGGCAGTTTTTTGCCAACATGGGAGGAGGCGAACATGGCTATATGTAGAATCTGTGGGTAGAAAATGAAGGGTGGTCAGGGACCTAATATTGGCGCCACGGCCCTGCGTCAACATATGCAGCGTCACCAACCAGAAGCCTGGGAGAATAGTGTCTCATATCTAGTGCTCCATCCTGCCACAGTACCCAGTGGCACGCATCTCATTTTAGTCTGTCAAGGCTCCACCACCTCTGCTGAAGGGAGCTGTCTCTTTCCCATCATCTACTGATCCAGATGCTCCTGCTCCTCGCCACTCATAGCGGCGCAGTTGTTCACCGAGGTTATTGGCAAAAGACAGCACTATGCGTCTAGCCATCCTAGGGTGCAGAAGCTGATCACGCTCCTGTCCAAGTGGGTGATACTGCAGTCCCTACCTTTTCAAGTGGTTGATTCTGCACCATTCAGAGAACTGATGGCTTGTGCTGAGCTGAGGTGGTGAGTCTCAAGACGTCATTTCTTTTCGAAAAAGGCAGTACCAGCCCTGCACAAATATGTAGAAATGACGGTGGGCCTTGTGGGCCTGTCAGTGTCTTCCAAAGTGCATGGCAGCGCAGACGTGTGGAGCTTTAACTGCGGCCAGGGAAAGTACATGTCCTTTACGGCCCACTAGGTGAATGTGCTTCCTGCCCAGCCACACCAGCAACTTGGACAGGAGACGCCGCTTTCTCCTCCATGTTGTCAAACTGCTGATCCTGCGCCAATGTCCGCCTCCTCCACCACCACCATCATCTCAGCCTCCACATGTACTGCTCCATCATACCACATGTGTAGGGCACAGCGGTGTCACGCAGTTCTACACCTGGCTTGCCTCAGCGAACGAAGTCACACAGGGGAGGAACTGCTCCGCGTCATGCAGCAAAAAATCGATGTGTGGCTTTTTCCGCGCCAACTGCAAATCGTAACCATGGTGATGGACAATGGGAGGAACATGGTGTCCGCGCTGCACCGAGGAGGGTTGGTCCATGCGCCCTGAATGGCGCACGTGTTCAATCTGGTTGTGAAAAGGTTCCTGAAGTCTTCCACCGATCTTCAGAAGATTCTGAAAATGGCCAAGAAACTGTGCATGCACTTCATCCATTCCTACAAAGGCAGGAACACCCGCCTCAAGTTACAGCGGCAGAACGGCCTCCCCCAACACACTCAGATATGCGATGTTTCCACCCGTTGGAATTCCAGCTTGCACATGTTGTACCGACTGTATGAACAGAGAAAGGCCATTAACGATTTTTTGATGATCCAGGCGGACAGGAGTACTCCCCTGTGTAACTTTGATGTCAGCCAATGGCAGCTCATGTGTGACACCTGCCGTTTGCTGAGGCCATTCGAGGAGGCCACGTTTTTTGTCAGTCGCCAGGACTATGGGATGAATAATGTCCTTCCACTTCTTCATGTCCTGGAACAAATGCTGAAAAATCTGTCTGGGCAGGGGACTGGAGAAGTGGCAACTACATCCCGCGGCCACATGAGTCCGGTGGGGATTGAACTGGAGGAGAAGGAGGATGAGGAGAACATTGGAGCAGAAGCATTGTCTGGTGAAATGTGGATTGTCTACCCAGGTGACAAGAGAGAAGGAGCAGGAGCAGCTGGAGGAGGTAGATGGAGATGAGGAAGACAAGGCAGATGACCCGCAAGCACCGTGGCAGTATACAGTGGAGATGGAGGCAGGTAGTCACTTGTGCAGATGGCCCGCAGCATGCTGATTTGCCTGGCTAGTGACAGCCGAATAGTCAGCATCCGGCAGAGGGATGACTTCTGGTTCTCCACCCTATTGGACCCTCACTACCGGTCCAAAATGAGAGCCTTTTTCCCAGCTGCTGAGAGGGAGGACAAACTCAAATACTAAAGGGAAATCCTCCGTAGTCAGTTGGCCGCTGCCTATGTGCGGCATCGTCCCTCCTCTGACAGGTCTGACCGGGGGGTTCCTCAGCGCTCACGTAATACTGCTGCGGTTGCTGGGGGACGGTGGGAGGGGGGGGTAGGAGCAGTACCAGCTCCATCAGCAGCAACCTAAGTCTGGAGTCACTGATGAGCAGCTTCCTTCACCCGCCTAGTGAGGAGGGCACTCGCCAGCAGCAGCAGGACCTGGAGCAGTCCCTGAACCAACAGGTGGTGGCCTACTTGGACAGCACTCTGCCACCCCAGTTAGAAGATCCGCTGGACTACTGGGCAGCCAAACTGGATGTGTGGCCGCAACTTGCCGAGTTTGCAGTGGAAAAGCTGTCCTGCCCGGCCAGTAGTGTGGCATCAGAGCGGGTGTTCAGTGCGGCGGGGGCCATCGTTACCCCAAGGAGAACCCGCTTGTCCACGGGAAATGTGGAACGACTGACCTTTGTCAAGATGAATCAGGCGTGGATCGGCCAGGATTTCCACACACCAATGCCTTAGGCGTCAGACTACATCAGCCATGACGCCTCACCCAAACTGTGAGAAATGAGTCTGGGTTCAAACTACCTGCCTCAGCCACTAATCTGATGCCGCCACCCGCCTGATGCCACACATCTGCTGACAGTTTCTCCATCTGCCACCAACCATCTTTACCAGGGACTGGTATTGCCACCCACCTCCACACTCTGTCATTGTGCCACTGTCTGACCTCATGCTGCTGCCGCCGTCACCTCCACTCTCTGTCATTGTGCCACTCTGTGGCCTACTCCAGTTTTTGCCACCTCCAGAATGTCATTGTGCCACTGTTTTTTTTCTTTTTTGACCCCGTCTTTAGATTCCTCATATTTATGATTTTCATCTACTTTGCTGGTGGTTATGACATATGGTAAGTGATTCCGCATATACTGGGATCACTTAAGGGTATAAATTGTTATTATGCACGTGCGCGCTTCTGCACATGTATATACATATGTATATAGACTCTGTTACATTTTATTGATAGGTGTACGCACAAGTGAGTAACTTACATTTGCGTGGCTGTGTATATTAGAATTTGACACAGGCTATTTTCCTCGCCAGCGCATGCGTTAGATGTGCGCATGCGCGACTCGGAACGTGATTCCCGTTCAGTAGTTCGGGGCTACGAACGACCTTCTGCGCATGCGCGTAAGCTCCGTAGAGAGACTTGTCCTGCCGCGACGGATATCGGCGCTATACGCAAGGATGGCGGCTGTCTTTCCGTGTGGTGGTGGCTGCGCTTTAATAAAGGTAACGGTCAACATAACTATATCGCTTATAGCTTAATACATTTGGAGGAATCGAATATCCATCAGTGAGGTCACTTCCGGTGGCGTTCATTTAAATATCAGAGCGGGAGTCTGAGTGAATGGCGGCGTCATCATCTACTGGGGCATCGAATAGAACACATCACTGCTAAGTATCTCTCTCTATTATCTTGTAAATGCCGTTGCAATAGTCTTTTTGGTTTAATGTTCAGTTGACCCCTAATGAACCCTGTATAATCTTTGGTTTGGGGGAAACGCGTCGGGTGATGAACAAAAAAATTATTTTGTATCTACTAAGGAAAAGATAGCATGACTAAATGATTTTAAGAAATTATTCTTCTGTTTCTCCTAGATTGTTCTGATCATGTATTGTTATCAAGAGAATGTGACTGAGAGTTAAAGTTCTTCGGTACCCATTTAGGGATTATATTCAGTTACTTTGGTGCGGATCTAGGGGTGTGCTCTCATTAGGTGGGGCCGCTCCTTTCGGGGCGATTACTCTGCTGAAGGGGGCATTTTCACCCCTGGATTTAGCACCTCTGTTTACTCTATCTAGGACAAGAGGGACCGAGGTTCATTCTAGGAGACCTTATTATGGTGTTTGTTTTGGGTGTAAGGGCATTTTTAATGCATACTGAGTAAAAGTTATTTTTTAACTGGGTTTATGTTTTCACTGTGAATTTTGAACAACTGACCTTTGTCAGGATGAATTAGGCGTGAATCGCCCAGGATTTCCACACACCAATGCCTTAGGCGTCAGATTACATCAGCCTTGACGCCTCACCCAAACTTTGAGAAATGAGTCGGGGTTCAAACTACCTGCCTCAGCCACTATTCTGATGCCGCCACCCGCCTGATGCCACACATCTGCTGCCAGTTTCTCCATCTGCCTACCACCATCTTTACCAGGAACTGGTATTGCCACCCACCACCACACTCTGTCATGGTGCCACTCTATGACCTCATGCTGCTGCTGCTGCTGTTGCTGGTGCCGTGACCACCACACTGTGTCAGTGTGCCACTTTCTAACCTCATGCTGCTGCTGTTGTTGCTGCTGTGGTCACCTCCACACCCTGTCATTGTGCCACTCTCTGACATCATACTGCTGCTGCTGCTGCTGTTACTGCCGTGACCTCCACACTCTGTTATTGTGCCACTCTCTGACCTCATGCTGTTGCTCCTGCCATCACCTCCACTCTCTGTCATTGTGCCACTGTCTGACCTCATGCTGCTGCTGTTGCTCCTGCCGTGACCTCCACACTCTGTCATTGTGCCACTCTGTGGCGTACTCAGGTTCTTGCCCCCACGAGACTTTGTCATTTTGCCACTGTCTGACCTCATGCTGCTGCTGTGGCTGCTGCCGTGACCTACACACTGTGTCATGGAGCCACTCTGTGGCCTACTCCTTTTCTTGCCACCTCCAGAATTTGTCATTTAGCCACTGTCTGACCTCATGCTGCTGCTGTTTCTCCTGCCTGCCCTCCACACTCTGTCATTGTGCCACTCTGTGGCCTACTCCTGTTTTTGCCACCTCCAGAATGTCATTGTGCCACTGTCTGACCTCATGCTGCTGCTGTGGCTGCTGCCATGCCCTCCACACTCTGTCATTGTGCCACTCTGTGGCCTACTCCTGTTTTTATTACCTCCAGAATGTCATTGTGCCACTGTCTGATCTCATGCTGCTGTGGCTGCTGCCGTCACCTCCACACTTTGTCACTGATGTTGCCACCAGAGCCCTCAGCTTGTTTTTTTCCAGCTGTCGCTGCCATGACTTTATCAGGCTTCATTCCCGCTTCAGTTTTCTGGTCAATTTTGCCCTCTTAAGTGCCCAGGTAATTTTATAGTGAAGCGATTCTAAGAGCAGCGGCAGTCATGTGCATGTCATACTAAAACACAACATTTTATGAAGACCAAACCAAGCTCCCTCTGCATATTTAAGCATGGTGCTACGTTCTACAGCACCCTACAGGCTCTGTGCAGCCTGGAAATAGCTGTTTTTTAACGCGATTCATCCCGAAGTAATTAGGACCAAAACTAATTTTGTCGGAAAATTCTGAGAAGTCACCGAATTTTTTGAGCAATTCGCCCATATCTAACAGAGAGGTATGGGACCAACTGAAACAGCTAATGCGCCCCCAAACAGGAAGCTGCTGCGGTCACAGAAACAGGGACATGGACACATTCGTGGTCCAGGCCACGAACCGCAACACGACAATTAAAAGTTCAAAACACCCCCTTTTTGCCATTTTACAAATAAAAAATAAAAATGTTGCCACATCCATATACATTCAAGGTATTTAAATATAACGCTATTTACCCCACACAGTAAACAACATAGAATTTTTTTTTTTTCATTTTTTAAAAAATACCATTGTGAACTTTTTGGTTTCTTTCTTTTTGGTCATCTCACTTCCCTGAAAAAAAAATAGAATAAAAAGGACCAAAAAGCTACATGCACTCCACATGGGCTGCAATAAAAACTAGATCTCACCCCACAAAAGACGAACCATTACACAGCTCTACCAAAAGAAAAAATGTATTATTCTCTGAAAATGGCGATGCAAAACAAATATTTTTTTTAGTTTCCTTTTTTTTTTAAGTAGTAAAACATCATGAAAACTATATGAATTTGGTAACATCAAAATCATACCAGCTCGCAGAATACAGATATCAGATCATTTATACCGATCTGTGAAGCATCCAGAGAACTTCTCTACAATGAGGAACATTACCCCTTCTGAGCGTAAGTGCCCATAACAATTGACATGTCACTTTTCTCCCCCAGTGTACAATACGATCATATTGTACGCCCTGGGAGACGACGAGTAATTCATAGCTCTCTATGACAGCTATGAATTACTGAAATTGTGGCACGCACTTCGCCGCATATAAAGCGCAATATGTGTTGAAATACACATGCAATTATGCTTACAAATAAGCCGTGTGAACATACCCTAAGACACATATATGAATCTGGGTCGGCAAAAAGAGAGTATACATGCATACAAATAGGTGCGTCAAAGTGCATTTTTGCATCTAATCTATTTTTCCAGTGTAAAACGCGTCTGAATCCATGAAAGTGTTTTTTGTGCGCTTATAAATGGCGTCCAAAGTTCAACGCGCCTCGCCTGTGTGTTTGGCGCATTGTGGAACTTAGGGAAATTAGTAATGTGCCAAACATGTATAAAAATTATAGATAGGCTGGAAATAAAAGTCATTAGAATAGCATGTCAGTGAATAGAAACTATGGGAGTGATCAAGATCTGTGCTGTGCTGGCTCTTGCTATATGTTGAGTAAAGGGTGAGAGCAGCAAAAATAAATTTCAACACTGATCATCATCTGACAAAAATTTTCCATTTAATGTAGTAAAAAATAAAAATCTGAACAACATTTTTTTGATACATGTATGATCAGATTTTTCACCCTTTTCTGGTATAAAATGCGCCAAAGAAAAAAATGTCCAATATTTCTCAACTTATACAGTATAATAATAAAAATTAATTTCTGATAATTACAAAACTATATAAAATTCAATTATATAAATTTAATAAAAATGGTATCATATAAAATTAATAAAAAAATATATAATATCCCAAAAATATAAAAATCTCCTACAAAATGTATTTAAAATTATTAGAATCTAAAACTAATTTTACATTAAATAACCCACTGATGTTGTTCAGATTTTTACATTTTTTTATTACATTAAATTTGAAATTTATTTTTGCTGCTCTCACCCTTTATTCTACATACAGGAAGAGCCAGCACAGCACAGGTCTTGCTGGGACCTGTGGTCTACCAAGCAGAATCAGTACCATAGTTTCTATTCACTGACATGCTATTCTAATGACTTTTCTTTTATTTCCAGCATGTCTATAGCCTTTATACATGTTTGGCGCATTACTAATGTAAGTAAGTTCCATAATGCGCCAAACACACAGGCGAGGTGCAATGAACTTTAGACACCATTTATAAGCGCACAAAAAAAAACTTTCATAAATTCAGGCACATTTTACACTAAAAACCAGACGCAAAAGTTCACTTCGCCCCGTCTATTATTATGCATGTTTCACCTTTACCAATCCTAGGTAAGGGTGAAATAAACTCAGACTAAGTCCTATTGCCTGGTCTACTGGTGACCTCAAGGAGTTAAAGTGCTCCAACTGACCATATTGGGCGTTGTGTTAAGACTGGTCATAACTATTAATTCTGACAACTATGTTATGACCCTATGTTTATTTTAGCTGACATTTATTGGTGACAGATGGCTTAAGTTTTTTATGTACACTAATTGGCATATTTGATTGTTGATAAGGATTTATATTTCTTACATTGTTTTGGGATTGAAATAAGATACATTTTTAACATATACGTAATAAAAGTTTTTATAGAGGTAACACTTAAACACTTCGGATTGTCTCACCATGCTGCCATGCTGATTCACAGAGCCATATGCAGCTTCAGGTTCACACTTCCTCACATTTTCTGGTTAGGTTGTAGGTAGTTCTATAGCAGTGATTAGCCTGTCATCTCTGTATTCCCAGCCATTTTAATTACAGTGACATGAGAGCAGGAGATGTAATTTATAGTGCAGAGAGCTACAGAGCTCAAAGTAAACAATCAAAAGTAATTAATCTCCTTTGTTTGTTAGATATAACACACTCTGTTCTCAATCTCCCATCACTCCCTGCTTTCTGTCTACTCAGAAAGGGAGAGCAGGATGGTAACCAGATAAACATGTGTGCATTCAGAGCTGATACAATCTCTCATATCTCTTGACCAAGGTAATATCAAAAGAGAAATATATTTGAAAAAAGTCTTGATTTAAAGGGGATTTGCCACCAGACCAAGTACTGACCTCCGTTCAGTATGAGAGCAAGATGTCAACAAATCACGCTGAGTCATGAAGCTGCAGTGGAGAGAGGGAGAGGTGAGGGGCGAGTGAGAAATCGAAAGGGAGCGTCTCAAAACTTAAGTGAACTAATAAACAGTACAACAGTGGATTCAATACAGCAAGACACAGAGCCTCAGACGGCACTGTCAGGAGAAACCTTATCTGCTAAGCAGCTTATGTAATGTAAAAAAATCACGCAGCAAGACACAGAGACGCACACAGACACACACAGCCAGAGCACAGAGCCTGCATAACGGATCCTGTGACATGTTCACTCAAATAATCAAACTATAACTTGTGAATTCTGTATACAAAAGAGAACACCTATTCTAAACAGCAGATTGAAAGCTTCTTCATCAGATAAAGCAGGGATCTAATAACACTACAGCTAGTTATTCTGTATACAAAAGAAAACATATTGCTACCCGGTGCCTTAAAAGACCATTCATTCTGCCTGTCATCAGATAAGAAGTGATTCATGCAAGCACGGCCTTTCAGCTCCTGGGTCGTGACTAGGGGAAGCTTTGTGGTAACCAAGGGGGGTTGAGAAATGCTGTAGCTCTCAGAGTTTTCACTTTTTTTAATCACATATACTTAGAAAAGTGATTAAATACCCATTTTGGAGCTTCCCACTTCAACATTACATGGTGGCAAAACCCCTTTAATGTTCCCTACATGCTGAAAGCTTATCTTTATAGTGAGACAAACTGTTAAGCCACTTTCAGCTTCTTGTAATGTGGATTTTTTTAGCATTCATCATACAGCCCCAATGTCTGGGTCTCCTGTAGTTCTACTGAGTTAAATAAAGTTTAATATTTAATTCTCTGATTTGGCCTTTTGTATTTAAACAGAAGCACAAGAGGCCTGGGAAGTGCAGTCATTATATTAACTCTAAAATACTGTTCACACTATGGCCGCCTGAAGGCAGATTGGTGTAGAGCTCTATGCCAGGCTGTCTTGTAAGGTAAGTATAGGCAACTGGTGCAGGAGCAACTGTATCAGACAATCTCTTACTATACTTCAGTCATGGAATAGTGAAGATTTTTTTTGTATGTATGTAAAGTGCATTGACAGACAAAGCATTTATTTCTAATGGTATTGTTGCATTGTTCTAAAGGAATCAATTGTGACAACTTTTATGAAAAAAAAAACCTTATTAGCTCTGGTAATAAATATAATGCATAACAATAGCTTTTTCCATAAATGTTTAAAATTATTACATCACATGTCCCAGTTGATTTCTAAATGTAATTTAAGACTTTTTTCTTGTCACAGGGGATTGCACTTATTGCTTGAATTTAACTGACAAAATGAGAAGAAAATTATAATTTATTAAGTATAGATCAAAATAAATTTCAGTAAAAGCTGTTCCGCAAAGTACAGAATAACTGACAAATTGCATAAAACGGCCTTGCATCTTAAGTCGTAAATGGAATACACATACAAGAAAACATTATAACAATCTAAAAGCCATTTAGAAAAAAAAAATCTATCAAGCCCCAAAACATTTTAAATTTGACATTGCTAAATGGCAATAATGTCTTAAATGGCAAGCTATTAGCTATATAATGATGCATTTGGTGAGTGTTTCTTACTTTTTGACAGAAATGACTTTGTTTTATTTGATTTTTTTTATGTTATTCGTAATATGAGACGCATTATGCATGGTAAAATGCCATTACATGGTGTGACTCGCAAACACCTGAGCATGTATTCCACTAAATGTGCTTAATCTCGGAGGATTAAATCTCATTTTTGATCAACACTCCACGTGTTGTAGCTAGTGAGCAGCATGTTAATGTGACCTCATTAAACTATTACTTGGCTTGTGGAGGAAATTGGCTACTGAATATAAACCTTAATAATGCATATTTTTTTTCTCGTTTCCACTTTACCATTGCTTTGCCAACCATCTGGGGAAATTAAAAAGGGTTACTGATGTCAATCAGCTAGTCCAATGGTAAAAAAGAATCTACAATTAATAATGGTACATTAGAACAACCCTGAAAAACCTATTAATAAGGCATCATTATTCCTCCTGCTTGAGTTGACAAATAAGAATACTTTTCCCTGGGGATACTGTTTTTTCTATTTCAAAGATTCATAATAATTGCTTTTTTATAAAGCGCCCTCAGAAATAGCGTGATTGAAATTTTCTTTTAATTTCTGACTCTAAATAAGTAGGAGTTACATTTTTTTTTAGTTTATTTCGCCCCTTTTCTGTCTGACACATCTTTGTAAGTTGGGGGTTGACTCTTGTTGTCACTTCTACATGGTGACATCTAATCTTGTTAATTCAGGGGGCATACAAAAAAATTATCTCCATAACATCCTGTACAGGTAGGAGCTAACAGGGAAACCAGATATACAAATGAGAACCACACTGCTTTGACACTCCGACATGCTAAAAATCAAATACCGTATTTTTCGGACTATAAGGCGCACCGGATTATAAGGCACATTATCAATGAGCGCCTGTTAAGTCTTCTTGGTTCATATATAAGGCGCACTGGATTATAAGGCGCGGCACATTAAATGAAACAAAGCTCAGACCGCAAGCCAAGCTTCATTCAACACTTTCACAATAACTCTCAACTTGTAAAGTTGTAACAAAAGTCAATACATGTACATATTTCCGTGCCGTATCGCGAAATACTTCACATAAATAATCTTATTTGCAACTGATTTGCAACTGATTTCGAAACGTATTTACATGGAAATCCGACTGAATCAGTTTCTGAAAACAGCTCGTGAACATAGCCTTAGTGACACTTTATTTCAACTGATTTGTAACTGATTTCACACGTATTTACTATTGTAAATCATTGCAATCAGTTGCAAATCATTTACAAATCAGTTACATATCAGTGTCACTAAACTGCTGTACCTAATACTGTCTGAACAAAGCCTAAAAACCCAAGTGAATAATTGATTCATATATAAGGCACATCGGACTATAAGGTTCACTTTCGATTTCTGAGAAAACAATAGGCTTTTATGTGCGCCTTATAGTCCGAAAAGTACGGTAATTATTTTTTCATAGCTACCATACCACATGTAAAACCTGCCTATAAAATTTTAAATGTGGCTTTTTATTTTCCCCAAAATACAGACAGCCCCCAAAAAGTTATATGAAAAACTTAACTAGAAATCATATTTGTATTACTTATTCTTCTATTAGGTTTCATGCACATGCTTGCATTAAGGTGTCCACAGAGACCTTACTATTTTTCTGTATGTAGGATTTCATGCAAAAAAACATATAGAAGTTTTTTCTGCTTGCATTGTTTTGCTTTTAGCTTCATGGGGTACATTCTCATTTGGGGTCAAGGCTGTCATGATATTTGTAGTCAAGGCTATAGTGAGAGTGTAGGCTAAGTGGACATCTCTTTACATACCTCCAGGACCCAATCGAGTATGGTATGGTGGTCCCCACTACAAAAGATCTCTATACAGTGATCCTTCAACAAACAATCATTTTAATTGGGAAATTGTATGTTGAAACCTCAGTCCCCAAACAATGTCACAGATGCAGACGATCTGTGCCCATGTGATTAATGAAAGATCCAGCCAATTATCATGAATATTTTACTAGTAAAACATCTGTATTAGTGAAGTGAATGCAGTGATTGGCGGTCTAGTAGCGACTCTCTACAGTACAATGTGGCACTACATGTTCTGTATTGCTCTTTACCTATGTCAGGATGAGCTGCTGCTTTGGATACTAGGTAAGAGTGGACACATTTTGTCTTTCTCTAGTGTAGTGTGTATAAATTACATGACCTAAAGAAGCTCCTGTCCTCAAAACAAGAAGTGATTCCCAGCCTCCAGCAGCTCTTTCTGACTGCTACATGTAAAGACTTGCTTCATGTATGTTAGTTATCTGCTTAATTGTCTTAAATCTCCATTTTGCATTATATTGGGTGACATTTTGGGGCCTCAGAACCAATTACAAACTTTCCATAGCGTTATGATTTCAACATACAATGGTCACCCAGAACCAATTAATATTACATGTTAAAGGACAACTGTACATGTTTTTTTGCAGTATCCTTCTGTTTTGTAAAGTCTAGAATTGACATATAGTTGAACTCCTATTTATTGTAGCATATAACTTCTCTTTTTATAGTATACATTTAAAAAGGCACCAAATGTGTTGTGAACCAAGCATTAAATATCATCATCTCTCACTAGTTTTAGGTCTTATAAGAATACCATGGCCAGTATTAGTTCCTATGAGTTTGGAAGCTGCTGTGCCGTTGAGACAACCAACACAACAGGATAACTATATAAATAAAAAATAATGAGCAATATAGCAATAAAACAAGCAGAGCATGCATCAATTGAATACATGAATGCTTAAGTATTGTACACAGCGATTAACATTTCTGCCAGTGGGACAAGATATTACTCTCAATACATCCATTTAGTTTCAGCAATTATAGGCAGCCTGGGTCAGGGAAGTGGAAATTGAAATTTGATACATTTTCAGCGTTCCTATTAGAATATGCAGGAATGCTATGTGTGTTACAGTAAAGACTTTTCACTACTCAAAAATTATATAACAATAAAAAAAGAAAAAAAGCAAGGCATAATACATAAAAAGGTAAGCTGTGAAGTGTGTCTGTTAAATGAAAACTGTAAAAGGGTGGTACATTAGAATATAGATTTGAGGATATATACAGAGATATCCATCTCTATCTATCTATTAATCTCTCTTTCTATCTTTCTCTCTCTATATATAAATATATATATTTCTAGAGCACTATATGAAATGAAAGGGCCGCTCTGATTGGTTGCTATGGGCAAAAAAGTGAATTATCGACCTAGACAGCAACAAAAAAACAGGTATAGCATAAACGAACATCAAACCAAAATCCTGCTTGTCTGAGCACTTGTAAGTTGAGCACCGAGGCAGGCTTACTGGAATACAGCAAAGTCACGGACAAAGAAAACGACTCCAACAACCGTTCGCAACTAGTGATGAGCGATTGCGTCAACTATCGTCATCGGGTCGATAGCCGATATCGTCAATTATCATGATAATAGATAATAGATTATCGCCGATGACTATTAAAGTCTATGGGAGAGGAACAACATCTTCACTCTTACACCCAAATAGGGCTGGAGAAGCTGGAATTAACATCCACAACAGTAAAATGGATACGTGCTACATCTTAGGCAACACAATTAAGCAACAAGAGTCACAGAAAAAAACTCACAGACTATTCACTATCCCTGTCTTGTATCACAGCATGATCCTTCAACCTGCATGACCCACAAATTAAAAAGTGCCAGAAAGCAGTATTATTTGAACCATCATTTTACTTGAAGTGGATATTGACTCTCCCTGTCCTGTAACGCAGCATGATCCTTAAACCTGTCTGACCCACAGATTAAAAAGTGCTGGAAAAAGGAGTCTTTGAACCACCATTTTAGTTGAACTGGACATAGATTATCCCTGTCCTTGACTGCAGCATGACCCTTAAATCTACATGCCCCACAGATTTAAAAGTGCCGGAAAACGGAGTCTTTCAACCACCATTTTAGTTGAACTGGTCATTGACTATACCTTTCCTGGATTGCAGTATGACCATTAAACCTGTCTGACCCACAGATTTAAAAGTGCCGGAAAAAGGAGTCTTTCAACCACCATTTTAGTTGAACTGGACATTGACTATACCTGTCCTGTGCCACAGCATGAGCCCCAAACCTGCATAACCCCTAGATTAAAAAAGTGCCGGAAAAAGGAGTTTTTCAACCACCATTTTAGTTGAACTGGACATTGACTATCCCTGTCCTGGACCACAGTATGACCATTAAACCTGTCTGACCCACAGATTAAAAAGTGGGGGAAAAAGGAGTCTGGACTGGGAGGACGAGGAGGTAAGACTGCTGGATGCAGGTTGCATTAACCACTGAAGAACAGATTGGTGATGCTGTTCGTTACTGAGATTCACAGGGCACCGACCCAGCGATGACAGGCCTGATGGTCCTGCAACCGACGATCCGCTGGCTTGCGTGTTGTCGCCAGCACTGGAAGGAGCACCTTCTTTCGTACCTCTACCTCCATGTCCTACACCCCTCTTTGCTTGCTTACCACCTGCATTTCGCTCCATGTTCAGAAAGATAAAAATGTAAAAAGGTATGGAAGAGTTTTTGACAGTCTCTTATTGAAAGACGGCCAATCACAACTATTCTTAAATCCCTCTAATTTCCAACACCCCAAACTAGATTAGAAACAGAATTGTTTCTTAGCGAATACCTGTGAAAGCGGTCTGGGGGAAAGAACCGTAAGACAAAATCAACAGTGTTCTTCCTTCAGTCCCAGGGATTTACAACTGCCTAAGTTGGACTAGGAAAAAAAATTGATAGTTGTCAACAAACTATCATACAAGTGCGCTATCTGCGCCAAACTAAAGATTCACCGACAAAATTTAAAACTATTCAAAAGTTACACGGATGAGAAATTGCGTCTTTGGCACAATGAAAACGAGAAACAGTTACTAGAAAATTTCTGTATCCTAATTTAAGATTAAGGTGGCTCTTTGAACAAAACTGGGCCGCACCAAAGTACAATACAGCTATTTAAAAGTTATACGGATAACAACAGGTGGTTTTTGCACCAATGAAATATACCAACAGTTACTAGAACATTTCTGTATCCTAATTTAAGATTAAGGTGGCTCTTTGAACAAAACTGGGCTGCACCAAAGTGAAATACAGCTATTTAAAAGTTATACGGATAAGAAAAGGTGGTTTTTGCACCAATGAAATATGCCAACATTTACTAGAAAATGTCTGTGTCCTAATTTAAGTAAATGTTGGCAATTTGAACAAGACTGGGCTGCACCAAAGTGAAATACAGCTATTTAAAAGTTATACGGATAATAAAAGGTGGGTTTTGCACCTATGAAATACACCTGCAATTAGTAGCAAATTTCTGTATCCTAATATAAGTACAAGGTGGGTCTTTGAAACAAAAATGGGCTGCGCCAAGTGAAAAACACCTATTCAAAATTTATACGGATAATAAAGGGTGGGTTTTGCACCTATGAAATACACCTGCAATTACTAGCAAAAATTTTTGTATCCTAATATAAGTACAAGGTGGGGCTTTGAACAAAAAATGGGCTGCGCCAAAATGAAAAACACACCTATTCAAAATGTATACAGATAATAAAAAGGTGGTTTTGCACCTATGAAATACACCTGCAATTACTAGCAAATTTCTGTATCCTAATATAGGTACAAGGTGGGTCTTTGAACAAAAATGGGCTGCGCCAAAGTGAAAAACACCTATACAAAATGTATAGGGATAATAAATGGTGGGTTTTGCACCTATGAAATACACCTGCAATTAGTAGCAAATTTATGTATCCTAATATAAGTACAAGGGGGGTCATTGAACAAAAATGGGCTGCGCCAAAATGAAAAACACCTATTCAAAATGTTAATACGATAATAAAGGGTTGGGTTTGCACCTATGAAATACACCTGCAATTATAGCAAATTTCTGTACCTAAATAATAAGTACAAGGTGGTCTTTGAACAAAAATGGGCTGCGCAAAATGAAAAACACCTATTCAAAATGTATACGGAAAATAAATGGTGGGTTTTGCACCTATGAAATACACCTGCAATTAGTAGCAAATTTCTGTATCCTAAATAAGTACAAGCTGGGTCTTTGAACAAAAATGGGCTTCGCCAAAATGAAAAAACACCTATTCAAAATTTATACAGATAATAAAGGGGTTTGCACCTATGACATACACCTGCAATTAGTAGCAAATTTCTGTATCCTAATATAAGTACAAGGTGGGTCTTTGAACAAAAGTGGGCTGCGCTAAAATGAAAAACACCTATTCAAAATGTATACGGAAAATAAATGGTGGGTTTTGCACCTATGAAATACACCTGCAATTAGTAGCAAATTTCTGTATCCTAATATAAGTACAAGCTGGGTCTTTGAACAAAAATGGGCTTCGCCAAAATGAAAAACACCTATTCAAAATTTTATACAGATAATAAAAGGTGGTTTTGCACCTATGAAATACACCTGCAATTACTAAAAATTTTTCTGTATCCTAATTAAAGTACAAGTTGGGTCTTTGAACAAAAATGGGCTGTGCCAAAATGAAAAACACCTATTCAAAATTTTAAATAACGGATAATAAAAGGTGGGTTTGGGCACCTATGAAATACATCTGCAATTACAAAGCAAATTTCGGTATCCTAATATAAGTACAAGGTGGGTCTTTGAAAAAAAAATGGGCTGCGCCAAAGTGAAAAACACTTAATTAAAATGTATACAGATAATAAAAGGTGGGTTTTGCACCAATGAAATACAACAGCAATTACTAGAAAATTTCTGTATCCTAATGTAAGTACAAGGTGGGTCTTTGAACAAAGCTGGGATGCACAAAATAAAAGGTACTATTTCACCTCAGGTGCGAGGTGTGCTGGCCAAAAACTTTTAAAAAAAAAAAAAGCCATTTCAATGCAGATTCAAAGCAGAGTCTGGGCTGCACAATATACACTTTCCTCCCAAAAGCCTGCCTGCCTGTGTTCTGTTCGCCCGCACCCCTCCCCCCCTACGGCTGTTCAGTAGTTTTGAACGATTACGTGGGCCATCGTCATCGGTCGATGGTCGATAGTAGACCATCATCGACAAGATAGTCGATAGTCGATAGTAGATTATGAGCGATGACCATTAAAGTCTATGGAAAGCAACAACACCTTCCTTCTTACACCCAAAAAGGGGGTGGAGAAGCTGGAAATTAACATCCACAAAAGTCAAAATTGATACGTGCTACATCTTAGGCAACCCCAAATTAGGTTATAAAAGCCACAGAAAAAAAATCACACACCATTCACTATCCCCGTCTTGTACCACAGCATGACCCTTAAACTGCATCACCCACAAATTAAAAAGTGCCAAAGCAGTATGATTTGAACCATCATTTTACTTGAACTGGACATTGAATATCCCTGTCCTGGAACGCAGCAGAGCCCCAAACCTGTCTGATCCCCAGATTTTAAAAATGCGGAAAAGAGTCTTTCAACCACCATTTTAGTTGAACTGGACATTGACTATACATGTCCTGGCCACAGCCCTGAGCCCCGAAACCTGCTTGATCCCCAGATGCAAATGCCGGAATAGGAGTCTTTCAACCACCATTTTAGTTTCACTACGGACCATTGACTATACCTTCCTGGGCACAGCATGAGTCCCCAAACCGGCACGGACCCCCACATTTAAAAAAGTGCCGGAGAAAGGAGTCTTTCAACCACCATTTTAGGTGAACTGGAACATTTACGATAACTTCCTGTACCAGCATATGTCCATAACCTGCTGACCCCCAAATTAAAAGTGCCCGGGAAAGAGGTCTTTGAAACCAACACCATTTTAGTTGAACAGGACATATACTGCCTGTCCTGGTAGCGCTTCCCCTTCCGTATGAGTGCGACCAATGAGCTTCACTTGGAAATACTGGTGGTTAACGCTCCTTTACACCCAGGTCCGCCCTTTTTCTTGGCGATTCTTTTTTCCATTTTACTCAATGTGCTGAAGGAAAATGTCTCTGTACTTTTTCTCTGTCCATGCTCCATACGCCATGTCCTCATGAATAACCCTAACATCTGGTCAAGTTTTCCTGTACCTACCTGTATAAATCAGATGACTTTTTTTTTACCACTATTTTGTAACAGTGCAAGTTTTTTAGTAGTCTAATTCTAGAAAACTCATTTTTAACATAGGATGGAATCCCCACCAGTCTTGTTTTCTTTCTTTAATTGTATTAAATGGGTTGTCTCAACAAGGGATGATAGCTATTTAAAGATCTTTGCAAAACAAGTCATTTTGCAATATGTGTCCATTAACACTGTCCTAACCTATTCTGTTTCTGACAGCACCATCACCCCTTGAGCCACTCTGACAATTGCTGAAGAACAATGTCCTGTTAGAAACACATTTTTTTATAATAGGCAAGGACCTGTATAATAGCTCATTTCAAAACAAAATGCCCCCAAAAATTCAAAGCATGGACCCTGAGCCACTTTGGACAATTGTGGAAGAACAAATGTCTGTTAGAAACAAAATTTTTTTTATGAATAGGACCGGTAGAGTGCTGCATGTCAAAGCAGCAGACCCAAAAAATTATAAAAATACTTCTCAGCCACGTTAAAAATTTTGAGGAGAAATGCCACTAGAAGCCACATTTCTGTTTCCAAAGACCATGATTATTGCTGTATCCACAAGCTACATGACCCCAAAAAATATAAATATGACTTTCTCTCAGCCACTATTAAAAAAAAATTGTGGAGAGAAATGCCACAAAAAAAGCCTCATTCTGTTCCAAAGGACCATGATTATAGCGGTATCTCACAGCAAATGACCTCAAAACCATTGACAATGGTGAAAACTTCTAAGATAAAGTGAAAAATGGAATAGCGGTGGGTTGTCATGAAACCTTGCTGTGCTGTTACAGTCTCCTCACAGCAAAACCAGCAAAATGAACTGTTGGGGAAAGAGAATAAAAATTCACTAAGAAATGATCATTTTAAAAAAAAGTTTCAAGAGACCATTTCTTTTTCTAGAGAATGTGAAGAGACCGCAACAGATTCGGTGACCTCAGCAATAGGGGCACAACATCATCAGAGATCCAATGCCTGATTCCATCTTGATGAAAATCAAAAACGAATCACATTATATGTGGAAAGCCGGAGCGTTTGTCTGTAATACTCCCTCCACTGTGCTGAAGTCCCCTAAGATAAGTACCTGGCTGCTGGGCAGACAACACCTCTATGGCTGGTGACCAAGCTCGGGCCATTCGTCCATTTTGGATACCCAAAGTCAATTGGACCGGAACACATCCAAAAACAGTGTGTTGAGACCAGATAGGCGGGCACCATGATCTTTAAGCTGGTCTCTGTGTGTGGATGTGGGGTGCCCTGCATTGCAATGCATTGGTGAGGTGGTAAACAAAGATTTGCAAGATCAAACCCATAGGCTTCTTGCCACCTTGCTGCTTTGCGGCTGTCCGCGACAGCTACTTTGCACTCTGCTCTACTGCTGTCACTCGCTGATGTTGTTCCACCTCATGGGGGGAACATTGGAACAACGAAACAGATGTTTCCGGTTGATCAAACAGCAAGGTCTCCATTCCCTGCAATTTTCTCGACCGCTCCTCTATTGGGTGGGTGAAGGAAAGTGCCTGAGTTTTGTTTTGTACCGGGAGCCAGGAGGGTGCCACCCATAACTGGTGTTCATTGTGATGGCTAATGCAGGATCATGTTGAGGAAATGGAGCATTCCAAGCACTCATGTAGATGGACCTTTTTTCCCAAGCCTCTGGGTCGAGGGGCACTAGCAACTGATCTTCCGCACTTCCTCCTCCGCCTCAAGAATTTTGCGCCAACCGCTTTCCACGGCAGGACCGTCGGAACGGTCGGTTCTAGGAATACCTCCTCCCCCCCTCCGCTGCCTCCGGCACACATCAAGCACACCCCGACTTGCCTAGATGAGGCAAACCCAAAGCTGATGCCCACCTCACTAGCTCTGGACCCCGAACCACTGCCTAATGAAGACCGATGAAAGTGTGAAACCGTCGGCCCTGTGGATTTGACGAAGAAAGCTCCGGTCCGCCATCTGTTTCCGTCTTCTCCTCCGTTGTTTGCGGGACCGGTTGTTTCAGAGTGTCCAACATCGTTCCAGAACTACATCACCACATAAGCGCATGCGGACAAGGCATTGTCCGCACGAGGACCATTTTGGTGGCTTCGTCAAAACTGGCAAAATGGGCAGAGCTACGTTCAGCTACCTCCACTCTCGGGCTCAACACCCCAGGTCCTCAACCCGCTGCTTGTCAGGCCATTTCAGCTTCGTACTGCGTAATGGTTGTGCTGCTGCCCACAATCGCTGAGCATGTGGAGGTGGAAGTCCAGCGTGTTGCCACGCCAACAATGAGACGTTGACGGGGAGCCGAGCTGACGCGGCAACGCAGCCAGGCGGAGTGAAGCAGGGTGCGAACGCGGACGTGGCGAACTTAGACTTTTCGATACCTCCTCAGCAAGCAGTCCAGACCCGGGTAGCTCGTGAGAAATTTCTGGACGACAAGTTCATGACATTGCCAGGCAAGGATAGTCTCCAGCCTTCCGATCATAAGGCGGCCAGCCAAGATTTCGGCCCGTT
Source organism: Phyllomedusa bahiana (assembly GCA_025379985.1). NCBI lineage: Eukaryota > Metazoa > Chordata > Amphibia > Anura > Hylidae > Phyllomedusa > Phyllomedusa bahiana. The sequence goes on from JAODAL010008526.1 coordinate 53,736, forward strand.
ATCGCACTCCACCTTGCCCTGGCACAAAGATCTTTGCAACCCACCAGCGCGCCGGTCTCGTTGCGGAGAGCTGTCCACAAAGCTCCTGACCTGTTGGGGATGGTCTCCCAGACAGATTTAATTTCAACACGGCCTGGTTTCTCTGGCACGTGATCCACAAGAGGATCTTGGGGAAAGAACCCTGCACCCATCCCTGCGTTTTTAAGAGCTGCGCCGACTCCTGAGGACCACCGTCACCCCCATGAACATCCACCCAGCTCACCGGAGCTGTGACAGAGATATAGTGGCCTTGGCCGACGCTTACAGTCCAGTGTCGGTGGTCAGATGGGACGTTCCGGCCACAGATGCAGACAACGCACTTGAATTTTTAGATGACAACCGGGGTGGGCTGCCAGGGCAAGGGACGGCTTGTTCTGCAAAGAAATTGCCTGCTCGCATCTGGGTATTTGGGGCAGGCAAGGGCCATAGACGTGCGGAACCCATCCTGTGTCACCCAACACGAAAGGCAACATTTCCAAGGCCAAAAGTCCTGGCAATGCCGCATTCAGCTTTTGGCTTTGGGGATGCTTGGGTTAAAGTTTTCTTCTGCTCCTCCCAAACCTGGAAGACAGAAGGCTGTCCTGCGAAACGGGCCGCTGTAACAGCGGCAGGTCGTCAAACTGCCGGAAGGAGAAGTGTAGGGGGGCTACCTCTGGGGTGCCTGGGTAACTCGGCCACGACGGTGGAGGCTGAAGCGAGGCTGATCCCTTATCATGACTCTGGAGACATGGGCAGCTGAGGAACGCTTGGTGGTGGGGAGGAGGGCGGAGACAGAGGTGTGACAGTGGTTGGAGGCCGGCGTCGGTCTGGCCTTTTTTGGCCAAGTGTTGCCTCCATTTCAACTCATGCATTCGCTGCATGTGACTAGACATGTTGGTGGTGGTTAACCACCTAAGGTTCTTGCCTCTACTTATGCGTTTACGGCAAAGGCGGCATATGACATCGCTGGGTGAATCAGAGGCTTGGTCAAAGAAGGCCCAGGCTTGAGAGGTCCTGGACCTTTTTGACGGCGATAAGCGAGGAGCGGGGTTTGCGCTGACCGTGGCTGGCGGAATCATATCAGCGGACTTCTGCGACCGCCCTCTCCCTTTTTGAGGCGGAACCCGTACTGACACTACCCCATCGTCTTCCTCCTCGTCCAGTGATGAAGCGCTCGCAAGCAAATTCGCTGAAAAGACCACGTTGGATCCGCAATGTCGTCATCATCATCATCAACACAGGTGACTTCGTCGTCCTGACATTCTGCATCCAGGGGCTGCGGGCTACAAGCAAGAGGGACTGCAAGGCGTTGCCGACCGCCCGGGATTGTTGGCGATTGGCCGGCTTCCTTCTCCTCCTCTGATGGCATCAGTAACGGGCGGTCAGAGCAGAGAAAATCATCCTCTTTGGCCTCTTGATCTTTTAACATGCCTTCTGACCCCAACCGCATTTTGTCATCAAAGAGGTCTTCAGAAAATGGATTATCCACAGTGGTGGGTACACGAGTTGACATTTGGGCTGCTTCATGTTGGACGGATGCTGGTGATGCTGATGACGACATTTGTGGCCGTGACTGGGAGGACGAGGAGGTAAGACTGCTGGATGCAGGTTGCAATTAACCACTGAAGGACAGATTGCGACGCTGTTCGTTACTGAGATTCACAGGGCCCTGACCCAGCGATGACAGGCCTGACGGTCCTGCAACTGATGATCCGCTGGCATGCGTGTTGTCGCCAGCACTGGAAGGAGCACCTTCTCTCGTACCTCTACCTCCATGTCCTACCCCCCTCTTTGCTCGCTTACCACCTGAATTTTCGCTCCATGTTCAGAAATATACAAAATTGAGAAGGTATGGAAGAGTTTTGGAAAGTCTCTTATGACAAGACGGCATATCACAGCTATTCTCAAATCCCTCAAATCAAAACAAAATTGCTGGATTCAATATTAACTGCAAAGTAGATCTATCAACAAAGCTGGCCTGCCAAAGTGAAAAAACACGTATCTGAAATGTAATTCGGATAATAAAAGGTATTTTTTGGCACCATCAATTCACCTGTGGTGACTACAAATTGCTGTATTCAAATTTAACTGCAAAGTAGATCTATCAAACAAAGCTGCCTGCGCCAAAGTCAAAAAACACGTATCTGAATGTATTCGAAATAAAAGGTATTTTTTGGCACCTATCAATTCACCTGTGGTGAACTACAAATTGCTGGATTCAAATTTAACTGCAAAGTGATCTATCAACAAAGCTGGCCTGCGCAAAAGTGCAAAAAACACGTATCTGAAATGTATTCGGATAAAAAAGGTATTTTTTGGCACCTATCAATTCACCTGTGGTGACTAAAAATTGCTGTATTCAAATTTAAGTGCAAGTGCCTCAATGAACAAAGCTGTAGTGCGCCAAAGTCAAAAAACACGTATCTGTAATGTATTCGGATAATAAAAGGTATTTTTTGGCACCTATCAATTCACCTGTGGTGACTATTAAAATTGCTGGATTCATACTTAAGTGCAAGGTGGATATATCAACAAGGTGGAAAATGAGCAAATTGAAAAGGAACACCTAGTCAGAAATGTATACTGATGATAAAATGGAGTTTTGCACCTAACAAAGAGACCTGCAGGTTTTACTATAAAAGGATTGTATCCTAAAAGTACAGGCTGCCCAATATCCATGGAAATATTTCAATAGAAAACTGTTAATAATAAAGCTATTGCAGTGCAATGGTCTCCACTAAGTTCTTGGTGAACTTATCAGAATTCTTAATAGAGCTTGTCTATTCGTATGAAACAGATATTTTTGGCACCTTCAATTCACCTGTGGGTGACTATAAAATTGCTGGATTCACAATTTAGTGCAAGGTGAATTATATCAACAAGGTAATGGGCGAAAAATTGGAAAATGATAACACCTATCTGAAATTTATACTGATGATCAAAAAGTGGAGTTTTGCACCTAACAAAGAGACCTGCAGTACTAGAAAAGATGTGTATCCTATAAGTTCAGGCTGCCCAATATCAGGAAATATTTCAATAGAAAACGGTTAATAATATAGCTATTGCAGTGCAATGTCTACACTAAGTTTGGTGAACTTATCCAGTATTCTTTATAGAGCTTGTCTGTGTCGACTGCGGGGGCCCCCCTCCGCTGCCCCCGTGACTTTACAGCGTAGATGCTCCTTGTAAAATTCTCTACCTAACTATATAGATATCTTTCCCATCTCTCAATCTAACTAAATTGTAAGGATCACAGCTAATAGTAGATGGTTTTCTCTGTGAAGAAATATAATAATTTCACTGAGCAGTTTGGACACAAGCAGAGCGCACGGGTCCTCTGCTCTGAGACGCTGAGAGACACTGAGCTGAACAGTAAACGCGTGTTCTATGTAAAACGAGGTCATGTGATTTTTCCCCAGCCAATCGGCAACCAAACACATCCCCTCAGTGACGTCGCACACACATCTCACCCTGCTCTATTCTGTAGCTGATGTTGCTGGCCCGCCAAAATGTACAGGAAGGCGCCGAAAATGCGGCGATCTTAATAGAGTGACACAGATTTTAACCTAAATTATCGCATGACTTCTTTGCAGTTTCTGCATCTTTAATTGTACTTAAATTATCGCATGATCTAAAAAATCCGATCACCATAAAAACTGTGCCGATTTCAACTTTGTCGATAATAATCGCTCAACACTACTAACGAAAATAAAGAAATAAAAATGAATTTATTGAATTAATATTTGTTTTTTAGTTACCCCCATATTATTGTTGATTTTATATACAGATCGGTACAACTTCGGGAGTCTTATCATTTTATTTCGGGCACGTACAGTTTTATTACAGATTGCATTAGAAAACCCATTAGGAGCGTCGTACTCCGTTCTCCCATTGGGTCCAAATACCGCAGCTCTTTTAACTTAGCCAATCAAAACAGAGCTCGCTCTGCATTTCTTTTCCCCATAGAACTCTAACGCTGATTGGTTAAGCAGGACGAGCCCCTCTTCCCACCAACCAATCACAGTACTAGAATATTTCCCATAGACAGTGATAACTTTTAGGGCTGCCTTTCTCCATTCAAAATAGACGCACTACATCTGATTGGTGGATTTATAAGCCGCCTGGGGCCTCAACCAGTCAGCTCCTTTTTCTGCCTTTTTTTACTGTATTTTGGAACTGTCCCGCCGTTTTTACATTTGATTGGTCCCATACTGTCTCCATAGCATTAAAAAGTTTCCCTGTCGCTCCTATTCTGATTGGTTGGTTTCTGCGACCAATGAGAAGCGCTTAAACAATTTGAAATTACTGTATTTCCCGCAATTCTCTAATCCCAATTCCTGGGATATAGCGCCGGTCTCCGCGACAACGCGTTTGTTAGGGATTTCCATTGGATTTATTTTATAGAAGGTTTCAGCTCTTTTTCATGATAATATTTTACCTCTAATAAAAATGATTTTTTTAAATCATACTCCACCCGCACGCGCTGAGAGCTGAGATTTCATGCCCGTTCAGTCCATAGACTAAATGGACAAGTAGCTTGTGCTCCGATTGGCCGGGATAGCCAAGCCCCGCTAGCTCAGCCAATCAGCTCTTTTCTGCGATTTTTACTGTATGTTGAACCGTCCCGCCTTTGAATTTGATTTGGTCCAATACTTCTCCATAGGTTTATAATGGTGTCCCTGTCGCTCCTATTCTGATTGGCCAGGATTGCCAAGCCCCGCTACTCAATCAATCAGCTCTTTACTGCATTTTTTACTGTATTGTGAACTGTCCCCCTGGATTTTGATTGATTCCATACGTCTCCATAGTATTTAAATGGGTCACAGTTAGCTCCAATTCTGATTGGCTGGTTTCTGCCGACCAATGAGAATAGCTTACAGAATTTGATTTACTGTAATACCCCGGCATTCTTCAATATCCAAATTCCCGATAGTAGTGCCATTTCTAGATTTTTCTGGAAAGTGATTTTATTTAAAAATAGTATTTTTTTAAGTAGGTTTGAGCTCTTTTCAGGGAATGTTATTACGCCTTTATAAGAGGCGAGTTTTTTATTCATACTCCATGCCGAGCACGGGACATCTTATGTTCTCGCTGTTTTCCAGCCTGTCTCGAGATGGAATACATGTTAGGCAGTCCCGCACTGGCGCCTCACACACTGGCGAGCGCGGCGACCCTTTACACGGCATCTGATGATGCCGCTCTACCTCAGGCGGCGAATCTTAGGGCTCATCGCCGCACTGCACCTCACACAGTGGGGCGAGGCGCGGCGGACTTTATACCCGCATGTTGAGCGCACCTTGGCACCGACATATATACAGGCTCAAATTACGCCGACAACTGCCGGAAACATGCGCTCCGACGCGGCGAGATTCATACATGTTGCCCTTAGTCGTAGCCCCTGGACCTGTTTCCTATTTTTGAGTATGATGAGGAAGACTGTTTAAATCCCAATTCCAATTGATCCACTAAATTTATTGGGCGATTCAGAGATCGAACACCTGTTGTATATTTTGCCATTAAGTTCCTTGTTAGAGATCAGCAAGTTGTACAAAAATTACTTAAACAATATAGTAAGCTATCAAAATATAATTTCGCAAAACCCCTTTTTCTCTTGCTTGTTGTCTGCTGTATTAAGAAAAAAAAAACATATAAGGTTCACATGATTTATACATAAAAAAAGGCCATATAGTTATAGTGTATTTATGTGGCAGATTAATTCCTTCCTGATACCGCCACATTACCATTTTGGTGTTCGCTGTCTCCATTGACTTTTGTATACATTTCAAAAGAGCACCTATGTGACAACATCCTGAGGGCATCCGTATTCATTTTAGCAGTGATCTAATTCTCTTTTCCTAACAAATGTGCCGGTAATTAGGACATAATATCGGATTATGTCTTTTTTTCAAGGACATTTGTACTAGTTTACCAAGAATGTCACCATGTAAAGTGGTTTCTTATACCTTGAACATAGAATACATGGATCAAGACATCATCTGAGAGCTTTACATTTAAGATACCCATTAATAATATATCATTTATTGGACATATGATACAAAACTACTTTTGAAAATTTTCTTTCTGTTAAACTGAATAGTCTTGTACCTTTGCACCCTGATCATTAAGGTCTAAAAGAATACATATATAAGGGATACTATCACACAAAGGTCTCTACCACTGACCTTTCTGATCTGTATAGTCCATTTCATGTAAAAGATACAGACTCCATCTGAGACTTAATACTGTCACCCGATAAGGTACATCTTAAAGGACATGGCCTCCTTTCCGGAAGATGAGACTATTAGTAATAAAAACAACAATAACCATCAAAATGTGAGCTGCTTATAGCTCAAATAGACATAAAACACAGATACAATCAACATTAAGGGTCTGAGTCTTTCATCCTTTCTGTAGCAAACATGTCCTAGGGATTCTTGTAGTTTATTAATAGATTGTTTAATTATACGCTTTAGAAAGGTAGTAGTTTTCTCGGAGACAGTGTGTAGTGAAAGATAAAGTGAATGGACCCCTACCAACTAGTCATTAATTATGGATACATTCTAGTGGGAAGAGGGGGCAAACCGTAGTGCCTATTCCTACTCATTACATTGTTACAGCACAAAGTACAAGTTGTAGATTTCAGGACCCTGAGTAAATCACAGGTCAAAGTTGTGCTAATTAGCCTAGATAAAAAGTATCTCCCCAAAGTGAGTACATCGATCACATTTTTGTAATTATTGTATATCTTTTCATGGGACAGCACAGAAGATTTGACACTTTGATACAATGTAAAGTAGTCAGTGTACAGCTTGTATAACAGTGTAAATTGGTGTGTCCTCAAAATAACTCAACACACTGTTATTAATGTCTAAACTGCTGTCAACAGAAGTGAGTACCCCCTAAGTGAAAATGGACAAATTGTGCCCAAATGTTAATATTTTGAGTGACCACCATTATTTTCCAGCCCTGCCTTAACTCTCTTGAGTATGGAGTTCACTAGAGCGTCACATATTGCAGCCACTGACTCCTCTTCATGAAGACATCACAGAGCTGGTGAATGTTACACACCTTGTGCTCCATCTGTTTGAGGATGCCCCACAGATGCTCCATAGGATTTAGGTCTGGAGACGTGCTGGCCTGGGGGTCCAGCACCTTTACCCTCATTTTCTATAGCAAGGCAGTGATTGTATTGGAGGAGTTTTTGGAGTTTTTGGAGTCGTTATCATTTTGGAATACTGCCCTGCTGCCCAGTTTCTGAAGGGTGGAGCTCATGCTCTGCTTCAGTATGTTATAGTACTGTACATATTGACATTCATGGTTCCCTCAATGAACTGTAACTCCCCATAGCATTTATGGCGTCACACAGGTAGCAGAACTCATGCAGCCCCAAACCATGACACTCCCATCACCATGCTTGATTATAGACAAGACACACTTGTCTTTCTACTCCTCCCCCAGTTGCCACCACACACGCTTGACATCCTCTGAACAAAATAAGTTATCTTGGTCTCATCAGGTTACAGGACATGGTTCCATGTTTGCAGGATTTTTTTTTTTTTGTGTGTGCATCTTTAGAAGAGGCATTCTTCTGGGATGTCACTGATGCAAAACAGTTTGATGCAGTGTATGGCGTATGGTCTGAGCACTGACAGACTTACCTCCCTAAACCCTTTTAATGTCTGCAGCAATTCTGGCAACACCGATAAGTCTATTTTGTAAAGACAGTCTCTGGATATGACACTAAACATGTGCAATCAGCTTCTCTGTTCGGCCATGGTGAGGCCTGTTCTGAATGGAACCGGTCTTGTTAAAGGGAACCTGTCACATAGGTTATGCCCCCCTTGCTGAGGACAGCACAAACTGAGAGAACCAGACCAGCTGTTTCCAGCGCTGTGCCCCTTATTCTATAAAAGCATCAGTTTTAAGAGCATTTACCCCGCAAATCTTATGTCATTACATGTGTAGCCTCGCCCACCAAAGGCTAAACCTCGCCCACTGACAGTTAATTCTCATGTTTTCTGCCTATTCAAAGTAATAGGTTATCAGTTTAGGTGGCGGGCTAGCCTCAGGTGTGGTGAGTAGTGAAAAAAACTGACTCTTTTCATGACTCTTTTCTGGCTGAAAACTGCAGATTTGAGCATTAAATATATGAAAAATACAGCATCTTACAGAATAATGGACACAGCGCTGGAAACAGCAGGTCTGTCACTAGTTTGTTCTGTCCTCAGCAAGGGGGGCATAATCTATGTCACAGGTTTAAACCGCTGTATGATTCTGGCCACTGTATTGCAGTTCAGTTTCAGGGTGTTGGCAATCTTCTTATAGCCTAGGCCATCTTTATCTAGAAATCCAATTCTTTTCTTTTAGATCTTCAGACAGTTCTTTGCCATGAGTCGCCATGTTGAACTTCCATTGACAAGTATAAGAGAGTGTGAGAGCGATAACACCACATTTACCACACCTGCTCCCCATTCACAACTGAGATCTTGTAACACTAATCAGTCACATGACACCATGGAGGGGAAATGACATGTTGGGCACAATGGTCGACATGTATTAACGGGGCTTCTCTTCAGCCCGACATCTAGCGCAGCCCTGTTTGCAATAATTTTAAATCAACAACACGCCAATATCAGGCGTATTACAGAGCGCCCGCGGCACTTTTTAATGTGCCTGATTTCGGGGGGCATGCGGGAGGCGGGGCACACTAGAACCGTATGAAGCTATAGACAGGCACATTACTGCTGTAACAAAGTGGTATACCTGTGCCAGAATTGTTGTCTTAGGGCCAGAATGCACCTGATTTATGACCCGCAGTACAGCAGGTTCATAAATGAAGCGCATTCTACACTATTCTTATGCACTTTAAAATTGGCGTCTAAGCTCCATAAATCATACATGTCGCCAAAAGTGTCCATTTTCACTTATGGGGGTACTCCACTTTTGTTGCCAGCATTTAGAACATTGGCTGTGTGTTGAGTTTTTTTGAGCGCAAAAAATTTACGCTTTTATACAAGCTGCACACTGACTACTTTACATTATGTCAAAGTATCTTATCTTCAGTGTTGTCCCATAAAAAGATATAATACAATATTTACAAAAATGTGAGGGGTGTACTCACTTTTCTGAGATACTGTAGGTAGGAATATCGATATCCTCCAGTTTCCACCACTTCAGCAACCAGTTCTATAGGTGGTGCCAACATTGCCACTAGCTCCACTAATTTGTCTAAAAAATCTGTAGATTTTTTTTTTTTAAATAAAGACTACATGCAGTGGTGTTTTGTTTTTATCTTACTGTACGATGCTTGGTTTAAAGTGTTTTTCAAGTTCTTTTAGAAGATTATTACCATTCGCCATTGTGTTAAAGTATACTTGTCAACTCTCTTGAATTGTCTGGGAGACTCTTGGAAGAAGTCGTCTCTTGGAAGAGTTAGCAAATTTCCTGTGCAGTGATTGGGAGGTTTGAGCTCACAAGCCATGTCCTCACCATCTGCAGAGGAAGCAGGCTGCATTGTACAGCTGGGCTCCCAACGTAACAGTCGCCAAGCAGTAACAGCCGGTTCATTGATCATGTGACCATGAGCCAATTCCTGGCCTCGGCGGTGACTGCTCGCATGTATGGCATGTGACTGCTGAGGCAGGGGATTTGCTTATGGTCACATAAGCAATGAACACTTCCTAGAATGCAAACATTCAAGTCACCTACAGACATTAAGCCAACATATAGTGTTAGAAAATTTCAACTCTGGAGCCTGAAGAAATGGCCAAGGGTATCAGTATTTCTAAAAATGTGCAGTTTGTGAACTATTTATGTGCTGGTGAAAGTGTAACATGAATGGACAAATGGAACCATTGTGATTAAGGGATGTGGGAACCGAGGAGCACCATGTGCCAATGATGTAAGTGGTGAATGTCGGCTATGAAAGTGCACAAGGGAGAACCGACATGATACAGTGGCGCAGCTAACCACCAAAGAGAACCAGGGGGGTACCAAAGGTGTGTCTAACACAACAGTTTGAAGAATACTTTTGGTTTTGAAGCAGATAGGTAGTCACTGCATCTCTGTCAATGAAGGTGCATCGGCAGATAAAGCTTTAATTTTCACAGCAGTATTGGAATTGCACCTTTGCCTATTGGCAAAAGTTTGCCTTCTCCAATGAGTTACGTTTTCTGCTTCAATGAAGGGTTGGGCATTAACATGTCAGGCAAGAAACATCATAGAACAGATATCCTGCCACCATCACTGGAAGAATACAAGCTGGTGGTGCCAACATTATGATCTGGGGAATGTTTTCATGGCATTCTCTGGTCTCCCTAATGCATATAGAAGACACACTCAACCAAATTGTGTATGACTCTATACTTGCAGTCCACTTATAGCTGTGTTCTGAAATGTCCATCACTGGTTGAAAGAACATAAAAAAGACTTCCAAGTACGACCCTGTCTCCCAGACATGAACCCAATTAAGCATTTGTGGTAGCTCCTTGATCATCGTGTTCTTCCTATGCATCCTCCTCCAAGCACCCTCCAGCAGTTGTGAGATGCACTGTAATCAGGATGGCTCCAGATACCTGTGACAATCTACCAAAACATTATTGAGTCACTTTCAGCTTGTTTAGCTGCTGTCTATGCTGCATATTGGTGGTCATAATAATATGAATCAACTTTGTATTACTTCTATAAATTTTAGATGAGCAAGAAAAGGGAGTAAAATAGCATATGACTGTAGGATCTGCAGGATACAGTGTTTACAATATGTGACCACAAAGCTATATAAAGGTTTACATAGGAGCTATATACAAAACAGTAGGATTTTTTTTTATGTAAATCAAGATTATTAGCATTATGTTCAAATAAGATGAGTTGGAGCAATAATATTTATTTTGTTGATTATAGTAACTTGTATAATAGTTTACCTTGACATGCTATTAGGTTTAGTGGGTACAACAGCATTCAGAAACTACTTACCCTTACAATTAGACAGAATCAGACAATTTTTGAGAAATCCCCAAACAAAGTAGCCACTGTCCCTAGAAATCTGCCACTAACACCTAACTTTTAAGAATGCCTAAGAAGTCTAAGAAAGTTCATATTGTCTGACCACTTAAAGGTTATACTGGCTGCCGCAGTGATCTAACCGTCCCCTAATGTCTACAGTATTTCGACCATCCCTATTTGTGACAATGTCTCACCATTAAAGTGCGCTATGTTCTCTCAGCTCATCTCTTTGTCTGCAGTTGTCTAGAGACATAGAATCCTTCTTGGTTTGGTTATATATTGAGAAGTAAATATTTGAGCTCATTCTTTGGTTTCCTGGATTCGAACCCAGAGTGACCCTGCATTCATTAGTGCTTGATCCCATTGCTCTGGATTTGCTCAAATGAAAATATTGTGTTTAAAACCTGACGAAGGTGGATTGATTTGGGACCCTTCTATTTTCCTTATCTGATTAAATTATATGTACCAAAGTCACTATGATGGAAATGTGATTAGTTTTCAACTGAATGAAATGAAAATATTAGCAAACATTCATTTGGGTCCATTGATTTGAAGAAAATAAATATTTTTTTTCGGTTCTGTATAACACTAGGGCAGAACTACCAATATCTAATCAAATACATACAGGCTTTACAGTTATAAAGTATACATAACTAACCAATTGTTCAGTACAGTTGCTCACGACACGACTGGTATGGTACGTTATTTTATCAGGAACGGGGATCAACGCAATTTAAATGGCAAACATTGATGTAACAATGAGGGTGTTGCCTCGAAACGTAGCGCAGGTGTGCATTGAGCAATACAGGGACCTAGTGATCCCAGCCCATTGTACCATAAGCTATGGTGATGTAAAAAGAGTAACTGTGATTTATATACTGTGGAATTATCGGTTGGCTTTTATATCTGATGAAGAAATCATAGTTAAATTGAAGGTAATCTATATCCAAAAATTGTATGGATTATATGAACTATGCAAATAATTTAAAGTAAAGAAGAGTTTTGGCAATATTGAAGATTGGATGCATTATTGCTTAATTGGGGCGATACATATATGTATTAGTGTAGCTCAAAAAAGCAATACTTAAAGGTAACATGGTGGGAAAATATGGGTCATACATAGAGAAATAGGAATAGAAAATAATAATATGCATTAAAAAGGTACACTGAGAAAAAATATGGCACCCATATAAATCTAAAAAGATGGATATGTATCTACGTTCAGCTTTATACAAACGCGTACAGAGGTTGTTTCTGATTTATATAGCATCACCTGTTCCATTATATGCAATATTACATAGATATTCTGCCCCAAAAGCAGTGCTTCGAGAAGAGAATATTTCTGTAACTTGGCGCAAAAGGTGGCTCCATATTACACAATTTGACTTTCGACATGGGTATACATATATGGGCATGTAGAAATTGAGATCACACATAACCTAACCCTAACCCTTAAATCTAAAAGGACCCAAAAGGTCCCTCCGTCCTATAAGGGAACATCAGTACTATGAGGTTCATACTTTGGGGCAAAACTGCATGTTGTTTTCATGCTTCATGCATTTTTCATTTAGTTTTTGTGGCATATTTTTTATATGTTTTTCAAAATGTATATGTGTTTTTTTAAGTGCGTTTTTTTGGTGCATTTTTTCTCATCACAAAACATGTGACCCATAGATCATGTGATTTAATGATTCCTTTGTGAATCACAATTTGAAATGTGGAAAGATGCAGCAAAAAGAAAAAAAAAAAGAAGCAACACCCACACATGCATTTTTTATTTTTTTGCTGCAGAAAAAACAATGGAGGTCTGTGGGAGTGAAGATGCCCCAAAAATGTCACTCTATCCCAAAATTGCACTGTGCGACACCATCCTAAAGGACACATGATAGTTTGCCTGGTTGCATTAAGGCCAAGGACTCATGCTCATGCTATATACTCATTGTTATGGAATACGGACCTGTGGGGACTCTGTATTCTGCCATACAGTGCACACAGCTTTACACGTTATACATACTTATCAACAATTAAATTTCCAAAATCGGGGCACCCGATTTTGTTGCCAGACTTGCTATAATTAAGTACTAGTATTAAGCCTGAAACATTCAAGCGATATTGCATATGTTACCGTAACATGTTTATTAAAGAGGAAGATATTTTTTAATGGTTATTGGAAAGCTGTGTATTTCATCTTTTGGTTCACAAATCTGGCTTAGTGTTATCCATTGCTCTTCCACACATCCCAGGTATATTTATAAATCAGGTGAGCTTGCTGCTGGCATTAAACACTGTACCCAAAAATGCCTCACAATGCTCAGTTTTGTAGTCCAAAATCTGAACTGTAAGCAATTATGGATGCAATTAAGAAGAGTAGTCTCTTAAAGTGGTGCTTCCATCTCACACTTTGGTACCATATCATTAGGATATGCCATCATAGTTAAATAGGTGCATATTCCACCTCTGGGACCTACAACTAACTAGAGACAGTTGTGTTTGTGCAAAACTCTCCATTCTGTTCTATGGGAGGGGTGGATGCCACCAGGCGGTGAGAGTGGCTATACCCAGAATGAAGAGTAATGCCACCTACTCTCTGTTTTGAAGTAGAGTTTTTCAAGAGTCCAATTGCCATTAAAGTCTGAGATGGGAACACCCCTATGAGTGATTCATAGAAAATAGTGCAAATAAATACAATGGTATGGCCCATAGATACCAGTTAGACCTCATCATTTCTTTTTGAGGTGGGGGTTAGAAAATGTCTGACTGGTCGTCATGGACAGAGCCACTGTTTTTCAACACCAGTGCACTAGCTTTTTATACACAACTCCAATTATCGCCTGCATATTTTGGTTATTTTTCCGCCCGTACTAAGGCAGAAGTGGAGCAGAAATCATAGTATTCTCCATTACCATTCACTCAGGGCACAAGGGTCAGCAATCACTGAGATGGACTTTCAGGCTGGTGTATCGTTATACACATACATATACTTTTCAGAATGAGCTGTATTCATAGACGTGTGACAATCAAACACTAACGATCACATTCTTCAAATGTCTAAGTTACATGCCTGTTATTTGGCAGTTAAAGTGCTTTACAAGTATCTTCCCATAAACCTTTACAGCTCACTAAGCTAAATAACAGGGTTTACAGGGACATATACACAAATTGAAAAACACTGTTATATAGCTACTGCTTGCCGTTTCCTTACCAATACTCACGTTCTTTGGATGGTAAAGGAATCAGAATCTAAATCCTTTAGCTCTCAGCCACGTTAACCACATGCAATCAGACAAAACTATACCAGTTGAAGCCATTACAATCAATGAGGCCAATAATTCAAACCAAATGGCTTTAAACAGATTATACTTTAGGTTTCCAGCTATTTAAATAAAAGTTTATTATTATTTTTAGAAACTCTGTTTTATTATTATGATTATTATTATTTTTTCAATTTCTTCATTTATTTATTTTACTTTTCTCATCAAATTGCATTTGTTTGGTGGCCGATAATCAGAAAGAACTGAAATATTTTCATTAAAATTCCACCCTTGTAGAAAATAGTCTGAGGATGCAGATATGGTCATCTCATGAGCCTTAATTCTTAAATCTTATCTCCTTCAATAGTGGCCATGGAACAGCTGTGCTCAAGTCTCTCATAATAGCTGAGGAGCTGGAAGCAGCTTCAGAAATAGCTTTCTTCCCCGTGAATACAATGAAGGGACGCTTGTACGAGCCCTGCAGTAAATTTAGATAGTAATTAAATATCCTCGGCAATTCATTGAAAGGTTAGGTAATACTAAAACCCATGTAGACATCTTTCAGGTTATACCTCTTCACAAGGGGGTTCTCAAAATATCTTAATCAGTTTTGGTATTGGCCACTCCAATGCTCAGCTTGCTACCACATTTGTCAATATTAAATGCAAGTGTAGATTGTGACAGCCACAGCGTTACAATATAGCTTCTCTGTAGGTCTGCCATTACAAAAATACTGCTTATGATAAACACCTTATTTACTATCTGTTCCATCCTAAACCTCAATGGCCCATTACCATTGTATGAAAATAGACAAGATAATGGACTGTTTCCCCTGTAATCAGCTGTGCATTATTAATAAAGAAGAACAATTACTTAGTGTCCTTATCAATTGTTATTCTACTAAAGTTGTGAAATAGTCACAATTTATTCGGCAAAGTAA
This sequence comes from Phyllomedusa bahiana, assembly GCA_025379985.1. Lineage (NCBI taxonomy): Eukaryota > Metazoa > Chordata > Amphibia > Anura > Hylidae > Phyllomedusa > Phyllomedusa bahiana. The sequence goes on from JAODAL010008526.1 coordinate 68,946, forward strand.
AACAGGTGAAAGCTTGAGCACCACTCTCCAGACCACTTCTTTTAACAGTCCCTGGTCACGACCTACCTGGAACTTTCAGCTGCTTTATTGGCAATGTTCCCTTAAGTCTTTGTAACTAGTGAGTTGGGCAGTCAGGGACCAAGGCGCTGTTCCTTTAAACAGCATCAAATACCAATGTACTGTACACTACTTATTCTAGGGGTATTCCCTGTTACTGTAACTCCTTAAAAAGTGAATGGGAATTAGGAAAAACAGCCTACTCTCCTGTTTCTGTAATCCTCTACCTCTCAATATGTCGTAAATGTCTGAGATGTAAATACTGATTTAAATATCACAAAGCTAGATACACAAGGAAATATTGCATTCAGTCACATGATATTAAATAGCATCCAGGTGTAACGTAGAGATGGTCATTGTGTGGAGAATTGAAGGGGTTAATGTCTGTATCACTGTAGTCCAGGTTAGTAAACGAGTTAAAGGGGTAGTCCCATTTCGAGCATTCTTCTTCTCTGGCCACTCATTGCTAGCTGCAGTCCGGCCCTGCATGTGAATGAGGAGGGCGGTGATAGCTCTGTACTCCTCGATCTCTTCAATGGGAGTTCCCAGTATAGCCGAGTGTGTGCACTCAGCTATAATCGAAACTTAAATAAAAGTGAATGAGGAGGACGATGCTTGCGCTGCCCCCTCATTTACATACAGGGCTGGATCGCAGAAAGCTGCAAGCGGACAGAAAGGAGGTTTCCCAAGATGGGACTACCCCTTTAATGAATGTATCCCTGGTGATCTAGGGCAGTGAAGGAGTTATTCTTACAATCCCTAGTGATTTAGGGCATTGAGTTGGTTAATGCAGGGGTGGGATTAAAATTTTTAACAGCAGGTTTTGCTACTTGGTGCTGTAGAACATTTTACCATGTGACACTACAGCTTCTATAATATGACTAAACAATGGACAGGGAATGCTAGGAGTTGTTGTTTCACAAACTAGAATGCTGGCGATCGTACAAGGTCGATACAGTAACAGGCAGAATATACAATTACCTTCAGTGACTGACAGGTGGTGTCTTCTCTGTAGTCATTCCTTTTTTTGGTCATTCCTTTTATGATCCACACTGCCATGGCTTTTTTCAGCTATGTCATTTCTACAGAGTCTGTAACCTAGGAATTCTTAGCTCCTGACTTATGGAGCAGACCATCAGTCTCTGTACTACGACTAAGGGCCACTTGTATGAAAACTGTCTAGATCTAAAATTCACTTTGTTGCCCATAGCAGACAATCAAAGCGCCCCTTTCATTTCATATAGTGCTCTTGAAAAATGAGAGGGGCGCTCTGACTAGTTGCTATGGGCAACAAAGTGAATTTTAGACCTAGACAGTTTTCATACATGTGGCCCTAAGTGCTGCCTGAAATTTATTACATCATACACTTTGTCCCCTAGACCTAATTATAATAGACAATATGTGCTCCTTACAATAAATGATCATAACCATTGTACCCCTTTAAAAGATTTATATTACACACTGGACTTCCAGAAATTACATTATATTACAGTGTTCCCCGCTGAAATTAATTATAAAACACTCTTCCACTCTAAAATAAATTATAATACATACTGTACCCTGAAATGAAATATATTACATACATACACCCAGTAAGGGAGCCAGTGTAAGGATCTGTGGTGGTCCATGGCAGTGAAGGAAAATCTCAAAAAATCCTGGTGGCCTATGTCATTGAGTGGTTAATCTGAAAATTCCTGCTGGTCTGGGGCAGTGAGGGGTAATGGTGGTCTCCGGCACAGAAGAGATTAATCTAAGTAGCCTGGCAGTGAGGGATTTAATGGATGGATCATAGGTGTTTTAAGGCAGCATACTGGTTACTGTCAGTATACCTTGAGGTCTAGGACAGTGTGGAGGTAAAGTTAGGATCCTTGTGGACTATGGTAGTAAAGATTCATAGATACATAGGGCAGTAAAGAGGTTAATGTAAGGATCCATCATAGTCTAGGGCAGTGAAGGGGTTAATGTGTGAGGCTCTGGGCCAAGGCAGCAGAAGGGTTAAAGCTGTCTATTGCCCTGGCTGTAACCTTCTGTTTCCTTTTGGCACTGATCATAGAGATGAGTGTGGGGAGGGATAGAGAAGACTGTGTAGCTGTAAATGTACAGTGACACAGTTCTCTTTATGATCAGACAAAGCAATATAGGAGCACCAATTCAATAAGGTCCAATGCTCCGTCTACAGTCATTATATCACATAAACATGTTAACAAAAAAAGAATACAATGACAAAAAAGTCATAGGAAAATATATATTGACAATCTTTATTAATTCAATAATAAATATTAAAAACTAATATGTCACAAATAGTACAAATTTAAGGCTAAAAACAATTAAAAATAATGCCCATATCAAACAAGGCATACAAATCACACCATTCCCGAATATAGAAAGTCATCTAAGGTGTATAACCTATAATATTTAACATTAGTATTAAAGTGTCTTATATTAGAGATCAAGTGTTTAAATAGTATACATCAAGATGGGCATACAATAATGCCACACCTCTCACACACAATACATTACCAAGTGTATACAGGAATGGAGGAGATGCACTGCCAAGGAAATGGGATAGCCTCAAAATATAAAGCAATATAAAGCAATAGAGGAGCCCTCTGCCCAATCATTAGGGGACCGTCAACACCAGTGTACTAAGCTTTGCCTGTTCGCAACTGTGACCATTGTGAGCCCTATAGTTATTTCACTGAGGAAAACTTCATTTGTCCCATAATATATATCTTGCAACTATTTCCTAAAACTTGCCTATTAGGAGTGGAGTTTAATTGTGACTTAATTCAAATAATACAAGTGCTAATACATTTGGTATCATCGGAAATGACGCGTTTGGGGTTGTTTGACAGATATTAAGCATTTAAGATGTATTTTTATTAAAATATTTTCTGTGTTTGGGAAGCAATATCAATGAAGTATATCAAAATATCCAAAACGGTAGCAATATATATCAAATATTCCATGGCTATACTCAAGGAAAGGTCAGATAAGAAAAGTAGCTGAGAAAGTAGGGAACCTATGGCCTCATGTAAGCCTGTACACAGTCAAATGACTGCTCTCTACAGCCTCCTAGTCGTATCATATAAGCTGTTACATATTCTTGTAACACTGTACCTTGTGAAGATAGCCTACAGTGCCACATGGTGTGCCTATGATACTGTCTCCTTCTGTATAGACTCCATTTTAATAGCATCATAAAGATCTATGATGCTGTTCATTTGCATCATTAGATCCATGATTAAGCTGGGATTTGCAGCTTGTCATGACCATATGAAACCAGCCTTAGAATAAGTGGGACGAATGAAAAATGAGATATAAAGAAAGATAAAATGTAATGCACAAGATGCCATAGTTTTCATTCATGTTCTAAATTGATAAAATGAGGATTAACATTTTTTCATTTTGCAAATGTTTGTAAAAATGTATGAGAATTGGCTGTTTTTAGGCAAAAACATCAACATTGTAGCTACAATGAAATAAAAATAAACTAGGTTCTATCACCTTACCAAGCTTAGTTGCATTGAATAAAGTAATTCTTGTCCCTTTAAACTGATCTAATGCATAACTTACCAGGTTACAGTAGAAACAGTATTGAAAAAAAAAAAAAAACATACAAAAAGTGACTGGCAGTCATCAGAAAAAAAGAGAAAACCTTGCCCAGTGTGTGTTTCACAGAGTCACCTATCTGTTCTTAGTTCACTACCAATAGAGTACTAAAGATAAAATCATCAATCCTAACAAATCGATTTTCATAATGAATCATAATAGCCACAAAATGATAAAAAATGAATTAAATTAAAAATGAACTCATCTACATTGATAGAAATAAAATTTTAAAAAAATCTGTGGCTTAAAACTGTATGTTTCAATTAGAGACTAACAGCTGGAAAAAAAAATCACAAAAAATAATCCATTAATAATAAGAAAGAAATTAGTGGAAACCAATAGCAAGTCAGTTCTGCTAAGCTGTATACATATATACTCGTCTTTTGTTTCCTGTTAAGCTGATCCAACAATCTGATACAGCTTACATGCATGTGTGTGTTTCTCTTCACTTGTCTGTCTGCTCACAGTGGCATTTCTCTTCAATATCTCTGGCCGTGACACATCACTTGGTGACAAACGAACTTCATCCAAGAGGTTTTTTTTCTGCATCATAGGGCAATATAAAACCTGCAGTTGGTGCGAGGCGAACAATAGTGTCTTATAAAATGGAGCCAGCACCCTTATTTTCAGACATTTAAAGGACTTTTGTTAATTCCCTTCCTTACATTGTTGTAGGTATAGTAGGTCAGACTATTAATATCTTTATTTCCTAAGTAATTTGTTAGTATTTGGATTGAATCAGCCTGAAGCACAAGAGAATCTGGCTTTTCATCTAATTCAAGAAAAGGCAACCTTTTCCTTTATATATTCTGACCACTCACTGTGTGAACAGAGATCTATAGCCAGGGACCTGTTCTCTGTACTACCTTAGTACCATTACCAATGCTATATAAGTGCGGTATTACATATACAGCACAGCACTATATATATATATATATATATATATATATATATATATATATTAATATATATATATATATATATTAATATATATATATATATATATATATATATGTATGTATATACATATATATAGTTATATATATGTATGTATATATATATATGTGTGTATATATGTGTGTGTATGTATATATACACATATATGTTTAAATTAAGTACACATATATAGAAATATATATATACATATATGTATATATATATATATATATATATATGTACATATACATATGTATGCATAACATTTAATTTATACATATATGTATATATATCAAATAATTTAAATTAGGAAAGAAAAAGCTCATGCTAATCACGAAGAAATTAATCTGCTTTGCATACTTTATTTTAACTAAACTGTATTTTTTCTATTTCATTTTAGATGTCATTTTCCATCTTTAAGTATTCCATTCATTTAAACCTTTTTAGTATATATTTAAATGATCCTTTCTTTTTCTGCATATATGATATATTATATCTACATTTGTTACTTCAAAATGGCATTTTAATAAAGCTTTTTTTCTTGTTCATTTTTATTTTTTAATTTGTACATGGAAGAAAAACATCAAGAAAAATGAGCTTATCTTCCATCACAGTTCATAAAATATTTCACTTTACATCATGGTGTGTCAGTAAACATAACAGGTCTGCATGATGATTTAAATAGAAGGGAATTCGGAACTTCTTTTTCTTCCTTTTAATAGAAGCTTGTCTTTGCCAGAAGTAGGTCTTTTTTGACATGATATAAATGTTTTAATATAAATATGAAAATGGACGGCACAGGAAAAGAAGGGAAAAAAACATTTTAATCTTAATTATTCATAAAAATCCTGTTCAAGTTCATTTTCACGTATTGTCATTTGACCAAGAGAGATGCTTATTTTACATGAGAAAAGGTCTGCAGGAAGAAAGCATTAAACATGTATATTTTACTCAAAACGAATTTTGCAAATCAGAATCAGGCATCTATTAGAAAAATGCATTATCCAGATAGGTGAGGTCAGGAAGGAAAGAAATGCAATTTTATGAGCATTTTAACTCTTTGAAACACAGATGAAAATATGTGTATGAAAAATACATTTTAAAAGGGTTAGCTGCAGCTTTGCCTCTAATTCTATTGTGCTGTCTCCTGCGGGACTGTGCTGGGTGCTCTTCTGCAGTCACAAGAACATCTTTCTTATTACACTGAGCTTGCAAACCACCCACACAAGACTCACACAGGGGTCACTAATAAATATTGTAGATTATACAGTTGTGCCACAGTGCAGGCACTAAATATGTTTAGGAAAATGTGGTTTTCAAGCAATTTACTACAAATATCTCTTTGTTCCCTGCTTTTTCTCCTTGAATTGTCATTTAAATATACAAAATAATTTTATGAAAATTATAAAATAAAGATGGACAAAAAATATGTTTGAATTCACAAGCAAGATCAGTAATATAGACATTTATTTTACAGTTCTCTAATTCGCAGATTTAATAGCTCAAGATAAGTGTATTAAACACATTAGAATATAATATCAAAAATGATATATTCTATAAAATAAAATAATACAAAATAACACAATTATGTAAATATTCTATTATAAAATAGTATGTTATCCAGCTGCTGCAGCCTTCTACATTTAACAAATAAATAATATACACCCCATTTGATTTCCAAAAAAAAACAAAGGTGGTGATTTAAAACAAACAAGAAGCCAAGGATTTTGTTAATTTGTTGGATTATGAATCATGCGGAATTTTGGAAAACAGGTGGCTATGTCCTTAAAAAAATGTACTTAAATTTTACTGGATAATTTAAGCTTTTATTGTTCACCATATTTTCTTGATTCATATCAAATAAAATATCATATTAAATTTAATATAGGATCTAATATATTTTATTTGTATAACTAATTTTTTAAGTGCATAATAATAGAAGATTACTTTTTGAAAAGACAAAAGGAAGGAAGATAAAATCATATTTTCAGCAGTATAACTGAAAAAAAGGAAAAAGCAATGTTGCAGGAATAATGAACACAATAAATAAAATTTCCTTGGATTGTAGTTGATCATTTTATGGTTACTAGAGCTGCAAAGTGTTTGTAAGCATACAGACTCTGCTGCTTTTCATAGACGTCCTTGTACAAGGAACATTGGCCAAAGCTACACAACATTAGCAGCTTCATCCGAAAGAAGCTTATTCCTTCAAACACTAAATTGAGACAATCAAATAATTTGACAGGAAACAAAGTTTCAGGATGAAGTGTGCCAGCAGATGGTTCCTGTATTTACAGTATGTTTATCTACGCATTTCATTGACAAGTCTAATTTCAGCATCCATAATTCATGGCTTTGAAACCAATTTGTTATTGTAATAAAATATGTTTTTTGAGACCTTCATTGAAGGGGCTGAAGAAGAGGATGCTGAATTATACATGCACCCTGACCAAGTGAATTCATTCAGCTCAGTAGGCAGGTGAATCTCCCTGTGACCTTGGAACTGGAATGGGTAGCAGGGAATTGCAATCAGAGAAGACTCTGGAAATCTAACCATTTCCAAATATTAACAACTTGCTTCAAAGCAAAAGCTGATTTCAGCATTTATGATAATGAAAGCATCAGTATCTTCTTTCCGAGAACTAAGAGGGGAGAAATAAAAGAAAGGGGGGAAAACAAGCCACTGTTTTAATAAGAGTAAAAGCAATGCTTGCTTTATTTTGGAATACTAATTTTTGAGGTCTGTGCTCTTGGCAGCTGAAAAGCTTTCTGATTTGGTTGAAGGGTCTTCCATCCTGGATATGCTCATTGTTTCTATATTCTGAGTCTCTGTTTATTGGAGAAAAAAAATCTCAAATTGCAATGATAGCTGTAGGTCAGTAGTGAGTTGCTTTGAATTTTTCTATGGCTGGGATAGTAAAATAACGTTGTAAAATATTTCTCGAAATGTGTGAGAAGTTACAGATGTTGTTGTGGAATTTTGACACATTTGTACACATTAGCTCCTTCTCTGTTACATACCAATTTGAAGCATTAGGAGTGAAGAATATGGACTCGAAAAGTATGAAATGCATGGGGGTGCTAACAGATACAGCAATAAACTAGGTTTTATTGACTATAATGTTCCATGGAGCTCATAGTGAACAGATTTTTTTGTAAAATCTTATTTAAGCTTTTAAATATAGTTTTCAATGAGCTTTCAGTACCTCCCGCTGTGCACATCTTCAAGGTTCTTGTGAACAAGACTTATTATATCATTGTAGGTGCTGCCTCTGCAGATTGGTGTTCACATTGTCATGAAACACTCTTCAAATGATTTATGTATTGCACAGATGATTAAGACAGAATCTGGTTAATCAAGAAATATAACAATCCGGTGAATCAGGACAACACAATAGGTGGTTTCTAGCTATAAAATGAATATGCACCATTTATTATCATATCACTTTTTTTTCAAAATATCTTTTTAGCAAACAGTGCAGCATCTTTCTGTTAAAAAGTTCAAAATCTTCTGCATAGACAGAAACTGAAATGATGAATTCTGTCAACCTATAGTCACCAGTAGAGGGCGCTTACAATCTAACTGTGTAATGTAAAAATGGCATGCAGTAAGCTCCTTAGCTGCCCCAAATATTGGCTGCAGACAGGGACTCGGCAGTTAATATCAGTGCCATAGACTTTGAATGCAGCAGAAGGCCACATGCTTGACTGTCACTCCATTGAAACTCATCTTAACCATGGCACAGTGGGGCACAGTGGGGCAAAGAGGTCTCCTGTTTAGTGAGTCCTAGTGGTCAAACAACCAGCCATCTAGCATTTGTCACCTTACTAGTGGATAGGCAATAAATGTTCAAGACTCGAATATCCTGTTAGGAAATAGCACATTTTGGACTTAATGCGGAGTCATCTGTTAAGCTGTATACTAAAGCCGAAGCTAGTATTAAGTGTCTGAACATCCAGACCATAAAGGATGGCTTATAACTACATAGTGAAATGACAAGTTGCTTGAGCTACATACATTGTGTGACTTTACTGGGCTCCTGTGATACATAGTCATATGTCTAGAGTCGGTATGGTGCTCAGGCCTGGTATATAAGATTAAAACCATGTTGAAGGATGACCAGAACAGACCAACAACATTAGCAACATATTTCACTTCTTTCAAATAGCAATGGGAATTTTCATTATGCAGTGAGTCTGTGTTTATACCTACAGATGGCAATGCTGATACAGTTGGCCAAAATCGCCTGCGATGTAACACTATATTTGGTCAGTTTTCTTGTCTTAGACCATGGCTCAACAACCAGACAACACCAAATGTAGTTCACTTCATTTTCTTAAGGCCAGATAATGGGTTGTGAAGGAAAAGGAGGGTTTAATGTTTTTCTACAATACATTATATTACATGCATTGTCATGTAGAAGTTGCAAACTGGTACCTACTAGGACACCATTACTGGTCAATGGAGCTAATAATGGAGGTGGGGCTATGACAACTGCCAACCACTTCAATGCACAAGATGCCATTGTGAGCAAGCAAAGCTGTTAAAAATTAACTGCGCTATAATAGTTGAGACTATTACCACAGCTTCTCTGTTTCTACCATCTCTACTGTGTGTGTATAGATAAAGATATATACTGTGTGTATATACAGTATATATAAATATATATATATGTGCACACACATCTACAAATATATTTATTTATATACAGTATGTACATATACACATCTTTGTAATATATATATATATATTATATATACATTATATATATATATGTGTATATATATATACTGTGTATATATTATATATATATATAAATATTATATATATTTATATACTATAATATATATATATAAAAATAATATATATATATATATATATATATATATTGGATCAGTTCACTGAAACAAGAAACATCAATACAGATGAAACAAGAATTTTAATGGTGACGCCAGCGTCTTATGACTTTACATACAGTATTCTCATCTGTATACCTGTAAAATCTGTTGACATTAGGAACTATAACTCCCAACATGCTATTTACACAATATACAAGTACAATCCAAATACAGAAAGACAGGACTGTTTTACTTTGGTCTTTTCATATTGCCCCCATTCTTAATTCTCATCTACAGTTCCTGCTCCGGGCAGGTTGAAATCTAGTAGTTGAACATGAGGTCATATGACCTCTTTCTCTTATCTCATTCAGAATTCTCCATAGCATCCAGTATAGACTGGAAAAAATAAAAACGAGGCAGTATTATAGGAACAAAAAGAGTAAATAAATAAGTAGGAACCAGTAAATAAAAGCTCTAGCCCTGAAGAAGGCAGCAGATCTACTGGACCATCTTAAATATTCACAGATTCTGTTTGAGAGCTCTCTTCATTCACTGCACCCTGTTGCCTCATACATTTCAATACCAGCCTGCAGATGTGCTGAGAATTAAGTTCCACTGTAATAAACCCTATTTCCCACAGCACTGCTTGGCACCGCAGCTGAAATTTTTGGGGTGGATTTTCACCTCCTCTTTGTGGAATGCAGGGGATGTAGTGAGAAGTATCGCTTAACATGCATCTATTTCCATGAGAGTCTTGTGAGCACGTTTTGGATTATACTCCTAATAAATTGCAAGGGCTTCCCTGCAACCTCTTAATTGAACACCCACACCGCATATTTGTCTAAAAATTTTCCACAATTGAGTTTTACAACTGTTTCTTCTGTTTTGTCTTTACTTTGTGACGCTTTAGCACCAATTACCCTGTGTGACACAGTCTGAGAATACACGTGTGTCCCCAAGTTTGTGCATTACCTAGGCTCAGTTTGGTTTTTTTGTCTAATTCTGATGATGAAGCCAGAAGGTTATTTGTAAAGAGTTTCCCCTCATTCTAGATGATTATTCTAATCCTCATGAGGCTGAACCTCTCTCTAAATTTTACAGTTGGGCAGTGCAGCTTTAAATGCTATATTGGAAGTACGTTGAATGATCTCCCTATCCAGTAAAGAATGTGGCTGAGCGTCTGCAAGACACCGAAGCTGTACACACAACAAATTATGTTTCCTGGTGTTTTTCTCATTTACAGAACAGCTGAAAAAATTATAGAACATGAGCTAGAGTCTTGAATCAATGTCATTTCTTCCTCATTTGTGGCAGCTGTGCTTTTCCTACAAGCTGAGAAATTAACGCTTTGCTATTTTTTAGGAAACCACAGAAGTGAAGGTTTTTGGTTAATAGTCCCTTGATTCTGACCTATAACCTATACATTCTAGATATCCAAAAAGCCAACATATAAGCAACTATTAGGCTATGTTCACACGGCTTAAAATTGGACGTATTTCAGTCCGTAATTACGCGCCGGAGTGCGCAAATTATGGCTGGAATTGTCCCAGTCATTACGGTAATCCACAGTTCCTCTCCTTGCTCGGCGAATACGCCGCGGGGGGAGATAAGTGACATGTGAATTAACAGCGGCGTATATGCACCGCTGGTAATGCAAGTCTATGGGCCGGCGAGGTGTCGGCGCTCCCGCCCCCGTCCACACGGCGTAATTGCGGGGCGTAATTACGCCCCGCAATTACGCCGTGTGGACATAGCCTTACTGCAAACATGTTTAGGGCTAAATCACACTGGTGTTTTAAAATACATGAAAAAAATAAAAACACCAATGTTTATAAAAGTAACATGAGTATGTATTGATGTTTTAGTGGCATTTTTTATTCAGTATCATTTGGTATATTCATTTTCTTGGAGTTTTTCATGACCATGAAAAAGGCCATACCCAGATTTTATAAGAAGCAGCAGTGATGTAGAAATGCCACAAGCTAAAATGCATAGTATATAGTGTATTTCAGATTTCGCTATTGTAATAATTATATGTCACTTTTGTAGTAACACAAGGCAACAATAAAAATAGCCATGAAAAACATGATTTTTTTTTACAAATCAAGGCAGAATGTGAAGCCAGACAATGTTTGGTTTGGTACTGAATATCACATATTTTAGCAGCATGTAGCCCATTTGACCAAGTACAGGAAAGGTCACTTGATATTTAAAAGGGTTTTCCCACTAAGTAAAACTGATGTGGGAAGCCTGCAAATTAAATAAGAAAAATTCTGACCATTGTTCATTATTTAAAACTCTGTACCATTTTTGTTTTAGCTGCTTCCTTAGTCATCCATATTATACAGCTCGTCTCTGTGGGATCTGACCAGTGACGAGAACTCCTCGGTCCTGGCTGCACATGCTCAGACATCACCTCTCCTCTCAAGCAGCTACTGTCAGTCTATTTCCTGCTTAGCAATTACCTATACTCACTGCTAAGCAAGTGTTCAACCCCAGCTGCTGTCATTCTACTCCTATCCTCTGTACTCCTTAGGGTGCTTTCACATGGAGCGTTTTTTAGTGCATTTTTTACATGTTTTTGGCACATTATTTTGGTGCAGTTTTAGCAGAAATATACAGCAATTAATACTGTGCATTTCTGCAAGAAAAAGCGTCAAAAACGCTCCGTGTGAAAGCACCCTTAGTTATTGGTCAGATACTGCAGATAATTTATCATTGTGCTGGTTTTTTTGGGGGGAGGGGGGTCCGTCTACTGGCTTTCAGGTATGTGTATTGAGAAAAATATCTACATATTTGGGTCCTGCAGGGATTTGAAACTAGGACCCCAATGCTGAAATGCAGAAGTGCTAACCACTCAGCTACATTGTAGCGATTCATAGCTCTTGGATTTTAGGTTACTTAACTCAGGAGTGAGCACACTGTTTGGAAAAGCTTAATGGGTCACATGCTATGCAGTTCATACATGCCCCCTTTTGAAGACACTGAAAGCTGAAGAAAGGACAACAGGAAATGAAATGCCTTTGTGAAATTGCCCTTTATGGCAAAAGTTTAGCTCCTGGGTGGACAGTCATTCATTTAAAAATGACCTGTGGCCTCTACTGATATGACTGTTTAGGAAATAACTGCCTTCCCTGATAAATGGCAATTCTGGAGCATCTTTCTTTAAATATCTATGTTGTATGGTTCCAGATATCTATGCTGTATGGTTCCTGTGTTACTCCTTCTAGAAATGTATAACTGAATCTGTCAGCTGGGGGTTACCAATTGGGGGGGTGTCCTTGTACAGTCTGACATTGTCGAATCAGTGCTGACAGTCAGTGTGGGCGGGAACACACCCCTCTAGAAAAACTGGAATGGTAACACCCAGTTTAAATATTCAGTAATACATTTCTGGAAAGAATAAAAGAGGCACAGCACAACACAGAGTTATAAGAGCAGATGCTTCAGAATTGTTAGTTCACAGAGGACACAAGAATTTACTAAAGCGGAGATCTCATAGGAAATCTTTAATTCCCACCTCAGTCCACCCCACATTTGACCATCAACTTCTAGAATTTTTATTTCTAAAACTAACTCTCCATTTACCAGCACAGTAATCCCTTCTACACATGGGCAGTTCTTAATGCATGGTCCCCAATCACTAATTCTTAAGCCTCCTGTCCTAGCTTTATCTAGAAACTTTCTTATCTAATATCTATATATATTTGCCTTAGCATGTCCTGTGTTGGTCTGTAATAGATATACTGCCACCATGTGGTTGGATAACTACATGACACACTAAGGCATTTTATATGTGGGCCTATAAAGGGGAACACTCACTAGCCGGAAGGGGAAGTTGAGGGAATACGATGCTGCATCAGTGTAGTGGAGAGTCACTCCTGCTATACTTGCGGTCAGCATCAATATCAAAGAGCTGAACAGGAATGTACAGCGTTATGTGGGCGGTACCAAGCAGGGTAGGGAGAAGAAAGCCATTTAACTCAAAATCACTCCACTGTGCCCTGCACTCAACAGTGTAGCGGGGAGATTATATATATATATATATATATATATATATATATATATATATATATATATATATATATTGCAGTCTTTGTCCTGAGACAAGAACTCTTTCATTAAGTGGATGCATTTTATATTAGAGGGTGTATTCGAGGGGCGTACATCAGGGCGTAATTGTGCTTTAATACTCCCGAAGTATGCCCCACAAATACGAGTGCTGTGATTTTACAGGGTATTCCCCAGCGCGTACTGTGTGCCCCTAGAAAGAAGTGACAGGCCGGAAAAAGTGAAACTGAATGAAGGCCGGGCCGGAGCGCTGTGGGAAGTACGTGCTGACCAGCACAGGAACGTGCCGCTACATGCAGTGTGAACTTACCCTTAGGGGCCGTTTACACGGCACAGGACAAATACCGGTCGGTTTGTCCGACCGATATTTGTACTGTTTTCATACCGAGCACACAGCCGCCGGCCATCCTTCACATAGACATGCTCATATTCCGTCCGAAAACCGGTCGGAAGAATGGACTTGTTCTATGTTTTTTGGACCATCGTCGGTCTGAAAAACCACGAGGCGGAAAATCCGTGCAGTGGGGACCGCTGCACAGATTTTCTATTAAGGTCCGTGTAAAAGTTTGTCAGCCGATTTGCAGACGGTTATCAAAACCGGCTGAAAAACTGGCTCTAAAACAGTGCCGTTTGGACAAGGCCTTACAGTCACCATCCAAAGGATCGGGTATTTACCAGTATAATATATGCCTGATACCTGCACACTTCTGTCAGCCGCTTTCCTCTACAGGGAAGTACTGATTGATTACATTCAGTGCCCATCACCAATGCACTAGAAGAAAACATTCAATCTACTCTCATCCTAGTCCTTTAAAGGGAACCTGTCACATAGATTATGCCCCCCTTGCTGAGGGAAGCACAAGCTAGTGACAGGCCTGCTGTTTCCAGCGCTGTGTCCCTTATTCTGTAAGATGCTGTAGTTTTAGAGCATTTAATGCTCAAATCTTATTCATGAGCAAGTGTTAGCCCCGCCCACCAAAGGCTAGCCCCACCCATCTGACAGGTATTCTCATGTTTCTACCTATTCAAAGTAATAGTAAGGGTCACGTGACACGTCGGCAGTTTATCTCCATTCAGTCTAAACCACTAGAGGTGAAGGGTCTCTCGTTTACATGTTGATGTTTTGATTTTAAGAAGATTCAATAAATATGTGATGATTTTTTAAGTAAGTCCAGTCTGCACCTGCATATATTTTTCCTCAACCCATGCACTACTAACTGCTGGAGATAGTTCAATTCTTTGTATGCTGCTTGGATTTGGGATTAAGGGTTGGCACCCTGAACCGAAAGCTCGCAAAGGAAATCACAGGTGAGCTGCCTTTTGACTTTACATGCTATTCAAAGTAATAGGTGTATCAGTTGAGGTGGGTGGGGCTAGCCTCAAGTGGGCGGGGTTTGAAAAACGGACTCTTTTCATGATTCTTTTCTGGCTGAAAACTGCAGATTTGAGCAATAAATACTTGAAAACTACAGCATCTTAGAGAATAAGGGAAACAGCGCTGGAAACAGCAGGTCTGTCACTAGCTTGTGCTGTCCTCAGCAAGCGAGGCATAACCTATGTGACAGGTTCTCTTTAACCCACCTCAAAAGCACAAATGGTCCATCCATGTACATGTCCATATTATGGGGACTTCTGTGTGCCCATATTGTACCACCAACTGTTCTAATTTTATATGAAGATACGATATAAAGTAAAAAAAATATTGTGACATGTTCTAAGACTGTCTCTAGAGAAGAATTTAGCACAGTATAAAGCCACTCAGAGTTCAGCATTTATTTTTACACATTGCACTATAATATTAATCATGGATTCTGGTAACTGTGGACTACAAATCTATGATAATGTATATCATAGACAATTTTAGATACCTGAGACCTCAAGTTTTTCTGACATATTAGTAGGCCGTTTACTGATTCCCCTAACAAATTAGCAACAATATAGCTGTAAATGTGTGTGGCCACATTATTAAGGGCAGTATATATTATAAAATAAAAGTATGGGACACAGGCTGCCAATTAGCATGTAAAATAGCACTAACTCCCCTTCCAAGACGCAGATCAGCAACTTTAGCTCATAATTTTGCAGCTGAATGACATGCAAAAGACTGGTTTAAAGGCACAGCACTATTAAAACAGCATGTGCCTTTATTTATCCCTCCCATTATCTCCCTGCTTTGTTCTCATCTCACCCTCACGATTGATCCTTCACTTGTATTTTGATTTATTAATTAGCTGCTTAATTACCACAACAAGTTGCCTTTCATTCTACCAGATGGCTAAATGAAATCATTTCTCAGATCATGGTTTAAAAAAGGAAAAAAATAAAAGCATATAGCAGACTTTCTACATAGTCAGCAGAGTTTATTAAGTACATAATAATAAGCATGTGATTGAGAACACTAAGTGTTTTTTCTCCTGAAATCCCCAGTCAGCAGGAATATTCCTTTGTTTTCTGTGTCTCTTCTTGTTTATGATATAATTTATCCTTAAACACTTTGGGGAAAAAGCTGAAATGAAAAAAGCCTTCTTGTATGACAACGGCTCCAACAGGAGGAAAAACTAAAATGATTTGCATATATTTTGCTACTGCTGTGTTTCAACGTGATCACTATACATCAAGACCATCATCAAAAATATCAGGGGCCCCCAAAGGCAAATAATCAGAGCCCTTGAACTACTTACTATGTCTTTCAATCTCCCTCATTTGTGGGTAACTGAAATGTAGTGGATAATCTGATCTTTAAAGGGGTTGTCTCACTACATTGATTCAACTTCCCTCAGTCCTGTTTTCTTGGTTTCACTTTGAGTTCAGGGGCGTGTTTACTGGCTTCCACTAGGCTGCAGTAGAAGCCTTGTCTGTAGCTATAGCAACCACTGTTTGCAGCCTATCAGGATAGATCAAACAGGTCTGTAGCTATAGCGACCTGAGGAGCTGATGCAGCCCATACAAGAGGGGATATCCAGGAATAGATAGGACACTGTTAATGGACACATATTGCAAAGTGACTTGTTTTTGCAAGATCTTTAACATAAAAAGCAATCTTTGTAGTGAGACAACCCCTTTAAGCAACCTCAAAGGCCTATTCCAAATAAACAGTCAAGTCACATTATTATAACCACTGACTAATATCTAGAGAACAGCTAGACTGGCTAGAAGTAACTCAATAAGGTCCTGGTTGTTTGGCTCAGGTATCTGGAGCCATGCTGCCTACAGCGTATCTCACAGCTGCTGGAGGATGTGTGGGGGAGGATCCATAAAGCAATGGAGGTAGACATACACATGCTCAATTGGGTTTAAGTCTGGGAAAATAGGGGGCCAAGGTAGTACTTGGAAGTCTTGGTCATGCTCTTTTGTCATACATTTTTAGCCATGCGACATGTCATATTGTCTTGCTGGAAGATCCCACCTGCTCCAGGGAAGACAATCTACGTACATGAGTGTATGTGATCCAGGGCTGTGGAGTCGGTGCCCATTTTGCAGTAGTCGGAGTTGTCAGAAAATGGACTGACTCCAACTCCCAAAATATATAATAAGTTGGTACGATTAGTTCACTGCAGCTCCAAGAGCAAGAGGAATTGGGTCATGCCAGTGCTACTGCTCCCATAACTTTAGCCTCATCAGATTAGGAGTTTAATTTTGAATGACATGGAGCTGGCAAAGCGTTATTGCAGGGGAAAAGATACAGCTCCCATAGCAAACAGATTGACCACATTTCAGCAAAATGTTTAGTTTGCTTTCAAAGTAGTAGAAGAGTTCAACTGTTAGTCAGAACTGATTGTGCATGAGGCAATTCCTTTATACCCTGACATTGTTAGAGATGTTTGCCACCAACCCAAGTTAGTGTAAAGAGGCTGTTCTCTGGCCTGGAAAAAATGAGATCAGATTTGAGGTCATATATGAAAGAGGACCTAATGGAGGCAATACTTTTTCTCAGATCAAATTCATAGACACTTCCCACTTACTGTAGTGGTTTGCGTATTTACAATTTTTTTAAGTTTTTTGTGTTCTAAAGTTGTTTTCCAATAAATATATTTTACACAGACAAGCAAAAGGGTAACAATTGTCACGGTTCATGCCGCGGTCCCTGCCTTGGACCGTCGGCCTGTCCGTGCCTGCCATGTCTCTGCTGGGGCTCCCTGTGCAGGGGTCCCAGCAGCCTGTGTTCTGCTATGTACTTGCCTGTCCTGTCCAGTCTTGTTGCTTCCTGGGTCCTGTCTGTGCACTGTGCCTCCTAAGGCGTGCGCGCGGCAGCTTCCTGCCTATTTATAGTTTCCTGTTCTGTGCACCTTCCTCTTCACCCCTGACCTCTGGCTATAAGAGGAAGTTCTTGTCTCTACTCTGGGTCAGTTCACTGCAGTCTGTTGCTGTGTCCAGCTGCTTCCCATCTTGAGCTCCTGCCAGCATCTCAGGTCTGCTGTTGGAGCCTTTAACCCCTGAGATGCTGGTCCAGTGTCTTTGTCATCTGAGCTCCTGGCCGTCCGTCCGTCGTGTCTGTGTCTCCTGTATCCTGCCGTGTTCCTGTATGTGCTCTCCTGTTCCTGCCGTGTTCCCTGGTCTGTACCTGATGTGTTACCCGTCCAGTTCCTGCCGTATCCTGTGGTGCTATGTGTACGTTTAACCCTCCTGTATCCTGCTGTGTTCCTGAGTACGTTTTACCTGCCCTGCTTATGTTCTCCTATGTTCCTGTCCTGTACCCCGGCTGTCACCGCAGGTAGCCACGTCAGGGGTAGTGACCTGGGGGTCCCGCAGCCAAGTCCATCCCGCTTTGCGGCGGGCTCTGGCGAAGACCAGGGGCCCCTTAGACTCCACTCCCTGGCGTGGTCCTCCAGCTACCACCTCGCCTGCGGTGATCACAGAGGATCCACACCCGGATGTCTGCGGTCGGCGCTTCAGCGTATGTCCATTGGCGCCGCACCGTTACAACAATGTTTTGAACGTTTGTCTTTCACGCTCCATATCTTACCATCTACTATAGCTTTCAACGTAAGACTGCCACCATTTTATAGACAATCATCTTGGCTTTCTCATACATAACTTTGACCTGCAACTATTTAGCATCTACTGTACTTAGTTATGCAGATTCTTATCATTTAACTGCATTGTTACTGTTTTGGTCCTGTTGATGGGACAATCTTTTTTTTTGTATACTACAAACTACAACCTGTTCTCACATTCCCTAATAGCTCAGTGTGTTTGTAGGCTGATTGCCAAGCAAAAGGTCACTGGTTCCAGCAGCCATGAAGAAGATTTCCCAAGGAAAGAGAAACTGCATCATCCAGGTCATCAATAGCGGTCTCTCGGCCAAGAAAATTGCCAAACTGCATCATGTGAAGCCATGACAGCTGGAAGACTATGAAATGAAGTCCATACACCCATTTAAAAGCCAAGAGGTGGACGTCCAGGCAAAATATTAGAGTCAATAACTTGGCTCATCACAAGGTCTATCAGTTGTAACGCGACAGACACAGCAGTGGAGGTGGCTCGTATGCTTCGTAAGAGTGAGATCACAGACGTCCATGTAAGCAGCATGCAACACACATTACACAGGTCTGGAATGTTGGCCGAGAAAAGGTGAAGAAGCCTCAGCTTCAATCTGGAGCGATTAGATGAAAGTCAATAGACCAGGGTATGATGGGTGCAAATGGGTTTGGAAGAATAAAGGGAAAAGGGGGCTAACGGATAGAGAAATTGAAGAAACTGTCAGGTTCGGTGGAGGAAACCTAATGATATAGGGTTGTTTCACAGCTAAAGATGTTGGATACTTGACCAGGATTGATGTTGATCTCAATGCTGAGCTATATGAGATGAATTACTTCATACACTCGGGTACTATGGGTATGAAAACGATGATATAGTGTTCCAGCAGTACAACGACCTGAAACATATATCAAGGATGGAGATGGAATGGTTCAATGACAATGAAGTATAGTTGCTGTTTTAGCCTCCACAGTCACCAGACCTTAACCCAATTGAACACTTGTGGGTAAAGTTGAAGAAAAAGCTGTATTCATACCCAAGTAAGTCGAACAGTTTGCACCAACATTGGGAACGTGTAGAAGAGAGCTGGGATCAGATTTTGGTCAATACATGCTTGAATCTGATCCAGAGCATACCCAGAAGGATTCAGGCAGTGCTGAAAGCCAAAGGTGGATTTACCAAACACTAACAAAATAATAAAAATTAACATTTTGATTTTTAGGTGCAAAATATTAACAGTGCAGTTATATGACAAGAATCTGCGGAACTAAGCAGATGCTAAATACTTGCACGTCAAATTTATGTATAAGATAGGCAAGATGATCATCTATAAAATGATGGTAGCCTCATGTACAAAGCTGTAGTGGATGGTAAGATATGGAGCCTGAAAGTCAAAAGTTCAAAACATTGTTACCATTTTGCTTGTCAGTGTATGTTCTACCTAAATAGCTTTATTATTGTATCATAAAATGATAAAAAGACTGATGTTACCATTTTACTACAGTAAAGTTATCACTTAAACATGTGCCATGTATGAGGGAGTCAGGAGTCGGGGTTTTGGCCTACAGACTCCACAGCCCTGATGTGATCTTCAGGGATGAATTCGTAAAAAACAAGTGTGTAACTAGAGTTGCTGTCACGAGTGGCACCGCAGCCCGCAGGTCGTACCCCCCTTGGTTCCCTTGTGTCCGGAGAGAGTGGCAACGCGGTCCACATATGGGGCCGCGGTTGCCTTGCTCTCCTGGGCGCATCTGCTTAACTAGCCGAGCTCCTGCTTCCTCGTTTCAGCCTGCCGGCCGGTACGCGCTACTTATGACGGCTCTCTTGGATTTAAGGGCCAGTGCGCCGGTAATTGGTCAATTGCCGGCCACTGACCCTATATAATGGCTCCACCTCCAGCATGCCTCTGCCGAATCCATAGTGCCATTACCTATGCGAGGAAGCCTTCTTGAAGTCCTGTTTGCCATTTCTATGTACCAGTCCCGTTTGCTCAAGTTCTTCGACCACGAATCTTCGCCGCCTGCCCTGACCTTCTGGCCTGTCCCCGACTATGACATTGTCTACCGATTCTGTACTGTGTTGCACCTCGGCTGCCTCCGCAAGCAAGTCACATCAGGGGTAACGACCTGGTGGAATCCCGCCGCAGCAATGCATCCTGCCGTGTGGCAGGCTCTGGTGAATACCGGAACCCACTTAGACTCCGCTCCCTGATGTGGCCTATACCACCACTTGTGGTGATCCAGTAGATCCACTACTCCAGATGTTACAGTTGGATTTGGCCACGGATCCGGCCAAGTGTTGCTGACCTCACTACCATCGTGGCTCAGCAGACCCAGCAATTATCGCAGCAGGCTCAGCAACTGCATCAGCTGTTTGCTATGATGCAGCAGCTACTCTCCGCCCAGCAGCAGCAACCGCAGTCCTCTTCGGTGGTTTCCTCCTTGGCTGCAGTAGTGTCCATCGGACCCAAGCTCCGGTTGTCATTGCCGACAAAATTTGATGGGGACCCTAAGTCATGCAGGGGGTTCATTACGCAATGCTCCATGCACGTGGAACTGATGGCCAACCAGTTTCCCACTGAACAGTCAAAGGTGGCCGTCATGGTCAGTCTCCGCTCCCTTGAAGGCCCTGGCCTGGGCCACAACGTTGTGGGAGAGAAGCACTCTGGTGACATCTACTTTTCAGGCTTTCCTGGCAGAATTCCGCAACGTCTCCAAGGAACCTGCGTGTGCCGCCAATGCTGAAACGGCACTTCTGAACCTGCAACAAGGTGATTACTCCATTGGAGACTGGCCTCGGATCTTTCTTGCAACAAGGCTGCCCTGTGCGTCACATTCAAGAAGGGGCTCTCCAGTCGAGTAAAGGATGTGCTGGCCTCACGGGACTTGCCCTCTTCCCTGGGTGAGCTTATCCATCTAGCCACCTGCCTCGACATGCATTTTCGTGAAAGGCAGGAGGAACTCTGTCAGAAACGCGAGCATCTCCGTGCTCGCCGTTTGCTCCGTCTGGCTCCGGTGTTTCAGAAGCCTCCACTGCCACCTCCGCAAGCCACAGCTGAGGAACCTATGGAGGTGGATAGAGCTCATCTGTCTCAGCAGGAATGTCCGCGACAGAGGGAAGAGAACCTCTGCCTATATTGTGCTAGTACAGAGCACTTTTGCCTGGACTGCCCGCTATGTGCAGGAAACACGCACACTTAGGCCACGTGGGAGACGTGTCCCTAGGTGTGAACAGTACCTCTCCTCATCTAACCATGTCGGTACAGATCGTGACAAGTTCCAGAGCGCAAGTCCAAGTCCCTGCTTTTCTGGATTCCGGGTCAGCCCGGAATTTCATGGATGCTGCCCTGGTGACGGAGCTCCGTCTCCTGATCACCTGCCTCGAGAAGCCCCTAGCTATCTCCTCTTTGAGTGGAGATCCTGAGCGACTCCATCCAATTTTGCTCGGGGCCGATGTCTATGCACGTTGGGGCGCCCGATAGAGAGAAGATCACCTTCTATGTGCTTCCCCACTCCTCTTCGATCCTCAATCCTGTTGGGGTTACCGT
Organism: Phyllomedusa bahiana; assembly: GCA_025379985.1. Classification (NCBI taxonomy): domain Eukaryota; kingdom Metazoa; phylum Chordata; class Amphibia; order Anura; family Hylidae; genus Phyllomedusa; species Phyllomedusa bahiana. The sequence goes on from JAODAL010008526.1 coordinate 90,985, forward strand.
GGCTTCAATATCACGCCCCTATGCTGGACTGGAAAACGGGACAAGACTGCCAATTCCATTGTCTTGTGGCACCTTGCCCTGAGCCTCCCACTTCTCCACAGACATCCTTAAACCCTCTGCCGGGTCTGTCTTTGGAATATCAGGACTTTGCGGATGTGTTCTCGGAAAAGCAGACGGTGACTTTGCCTCCTCATTGCCCATTCAACTGCCCTATTGACCTGTTGCCCGGTACGAGTCCTCCCCAGGGCAGGGTCTATCCGCTGTCAGTACCCGAGACCGAGGTCATGTCAGCCTATGTACAGGAGAACTTCATCCACAAGTCCACTTCTCCGGCCGGAGATGGTTTCTTCTTCGTGGAGAAAAAGGACAGCTCGCTACGTCCCTGTATACGTCCCCGCAGACTCAATAAAATAACCGTGAAGAATCACTACCCGTTACCATTCATCACAGAGCTCTTCGATCGGCTTCGCAGAGCCAAGATTTTCTCCAAGTTGGACATGCGAGGTGCCAATAATCTCATTCGTATCTGGAATAGTCGTCTCGCCAGATTTGAAAGCCCACCGTCTCCATGTGCACCAGGTCCTTAGATGTCTGCGTGAGAATCACCTCTATGCCAAGCTGGAGAAGTGCTGTTTTCATCAAAACCAACCTGCCCTTCCTTGGGTACATCATTTCTGACAAAGGACTTCAAATGGACCCGGCTAAGTTGTCCGCCGTCTTACAGTGGCCAGGTCCTGTCAGCCTCCGGGCCATACAGCACTTCTTAAGCTTCGCCAACTATTACTGCCAGTTCATCCCATACTTCTCTACAGTGGTGGCCCCAATTGTGGCTCTTACTAAGAAGTCTGGTAACCCGAAGCAGTGGCCACAAGCAGCCGACGACGCGTTCTCTCGGCTCAAGACGGCTTTTGCCTCAGCCCCTATCCTGTATCGCCCAGACACCGAGAAACCTTTTTTCCTGGAGATTGATGCTTCGTCGGTGGGATCTGGAGCAGTGCTTACACCGCGAGACACAAAAGGCAAAACCGTCACGTGAGGGTTCTTCTCTAAAACGTTTTCCCCTGCCAAGAAAAACTACATGATTGGGGACCGTGAACTACTGGCCTTTAAGCTAACTTTGGAAGAGTTGCGCTATCTGCTGGAGGGGGCTCGTCTTCCAGTTACTATTTTCTCAGACCACAAGAACTTTGCGTACCTACAGACAGAACAGCGCCTCAACCCCCGACAAGCCCGGTGGTCCCTCTTCTTCTATCGATTTAATTTCGTGATCCATTTCTGTCCAGCTGAGAAGAAAATTAAGGCTGACGCCCTGTCCCGTGCCTCCGACATTCTCGGTGAGGAATCGCCTCCTTGTCACATTAATCCTCCGGAACGTCTGATTTCTGCGGCTCCTGTGGATCTCCGGCATGTTCCTCCAGGCAAGACTTATGTGCGTCCTGCACTTCGTGAGAGAATTCTGAAGTGGGGACACTGCTCTCTGGTAGCCGGTCACCCTGGGGTATGGAAGACAGGTCAACTTATAGCTCGCTATTATTGGTGGCTGACCTTGTCAAGGACGTCAAAGATTTTGTCGAGTCATGTCCTACTTGTGCCCACAACAAGACGTACCACTTCAAACCTACGGGTCTGCTTCAACTGTGGCCCATTCCAGATCGCCCTTGGTCGCATATTGCCATGGACTTTATTACGGATCTTCCTCCTTCTGCCGGCAATACGGTCATTTGGGTCGTCACAGACCGTTTCTCCAAAATGTCGCACTTCACCTCTTTGCTCGGGTTGCCTTCTGCTCCATGCCTTACAAGTCTTTTCTTTCAGCATATATTCCAGTTGCATGGTCTTCCCCGATATATTATTTCAGATCGTGGCATTCAGTTTGTGTCCAGATTTTGGTGGACCCTCTGTTCTCAGTTCAAGGTTAGTCTGGACTTTTCCTCGGCCTATCATCCACAGACTAATGGGCAAGTGGAGAGAGTCAACCAAATCCTGGGGAATTACCAGCGCCATTTTGTGTCAGCTCGACAGGATGACTGGTCCAGCTTGTTACCCTGGGTGGAATATTCCTACAATTCCTTGGACTCTGAGTCGGCTGGTGCCTCTCCGTTTTTTGTGGTATATGGACAACATCCCCGCCCTCCCCTCCCGCTGGTATCTACGTCTGACGTTTCGGCTGTGGATTCATTGGTCCGTGACCTGAAGGCCATCTGGAAGGACACGCTGCAATCCCTGCAATGAGCCTCTGCCCAGATTAAGAGGCGGGCAGAAAAGTATAGGAGACCCCTCCGTCATTTGCCCCCGGGACAAAGTCTAACTCTCTTCTAAATACATCCGCCTGGAGATCCCTAGCTACAAACTGGGCCCTCGTTTCCTCGGTCCTTTTGTGGTCCTGAGGAAGATTAACCCTGTAGCCTACAAGCTCCGGCTACCTCCCTCGATGTGCATCCCGAACTCCTTCCACGTCTCCCTGCTCAAACCATTCATCTTATATAGATTTTCCTGGAAGGTGGCACCTCCTTCCCCTGAGGCCGATACCTCTGATGTCGTGAAGGAAATTTTGGCCATGAAGACGTTCAGGGGAAAGCGTTATTTCCTTATTGATTGGAAGGGGTTTGGGCCAGAAGAAAGATCTTGGGAGCCGGACGACAACATTATGGACCTTGAGTTGCTTCAGAGGTTCCTCCATGCCAGAAAGAAGGATAAGCCAAAGGGGTGGGGGGGGGGTATTGTCACGAGTGACGCCGAAGCCCGCAGGTCGAACTGCGGGCACACTCGTACCCCCGTTGGTTCCCTTGCGCCTGGAGCGAGTGGCGCCTCGGTATGCATATCGGGCCGCGAGGGCACTCGATCTCCTGGGCGCATCTGCTTACCTAGCCGTGCTCCTGCTTCCTCGCGTCTGCCTGCCGTTGCACGTGCCCCCGCTCTCTTAGATTTAAAGGGCCAGCACGCCTACATAATTGCTCCACCTCCAGCATGCCTCTGTCGAATCCATAGTGCCATTACCTATGCGAGGAAGCCTTCTTGTAGTCCGGTTTGCCATTTCCGTGTACCAGTCCCGTTTGCACATGTTCTTCGACCAAGAATCTTCACTGCCTGCTCTGACGATCTGGCCTGTCCCCGACTATGAGATTGTCTACTGATTCTGTACTGCGTTGCACCTCGTCTGCCTCTGCAAGCAATTTACCTGGTGGAATCCCGCCGCGGCAAGTCCATCCCGCCTCGCGGCAGGCTCTGGTGAGTACCGGGACCCACTTAGACTCCGCTCCCTGGTGTGGCCTGTACTACCGCTTGCGGGGGTTCAGTGGATCCACTACTCCAGGTCGTTACAGTTGCCTGGGCTCCATAGCAAACTTTAATAATAATGCAGTTATTATATAATAAAAGGAGCAGATACCTGTCCATACATTTCATCATCATACTGCTACCAAAAAAATTACACTATGCCAAAACAAACATTCCCAAACAGGGGTTTAATAAAAAAAGGGGATCAGTTTTTTACTGAAAAGGAATACATAGGGCGACATTGCATGATCGGGATTTTTTGTCCCCGGTTTTCGGGCCCGGGAAACTGGGTCTCACTGGCCCGGGAACCACTGTCGGCCCGCAGTTGATGCGGTTTTGGGCGAAAACCTTTCGCCACTTTGGGAAATGCCCCATAAAATAAATGGGGCATGCAATGGGCGGGGTTTTGTGGGGCGTTCTGGGACGGGACGCACCACTTTCTAAATTTAATTAAATTGCATGCATGATCGGGGGTTTGGGAAAAGTGCGGCGCATTGCAGCTCCAAACAGGCAGCCCTCTTTTGAATGTGGTTTTCCTGGCCGGGGGGGCAAAAGTGAAGTTTAAAAACGAAAATGGGGAAAAAATTTTTGCTCTAGGTAAAAAACTTTTTAACAACAGGGGCCAATACAAAAAATGAGTTTTTCTAAAAAATTTAAATTTAAAATTAAAAAAAGGAAAAATTTATCAAAGTTGCCCTTAAAAGGGGATTAAATGTATTGTAAAAGTTGATCTTTTAAAAAATTAAAAGGGAAAAATATATAAAAAGGGGAAAAAAAGAAATACATTCCAGCTTTTCAGCTCCGTGAGGCAGGGGAGTATGATTAAAAAAAATCATTTTTTTAGGTGTAAAACCCATATCGGGTAAAAAGCCCCAACCCTTCAAAAAAATACAAAAAAAAAATCACAAACCCAAAAAATCAAAAAACGGCGAAAAAATCGGGAAATTTGGGGGATTTTGGGGAAAATTCCCGGAGAAATTTTAGTAATTCAAATTTGTAAGCGTTCTCGTTGGTCGGCAAAAACCCAGCCAATCAGAATAGGAGCGAAAAGGTGCCCATTATAAACCTATAATTTAGTTTTGGGCCCAATAAAATGAAAAAGGGGGGACATTTCCCAAAATACAGAAAAAAAATAAAGACAAAAAGCTGATTGGTTGAGACCGGGACAGCAGTTTATTTTCCACCAATCATATTTTGTGCGTCGTTTTGAGTGGAGCAAGAAGGGCGAGATAAAAAAGGGCGCCTAAAAAATTTTTACTGTTTTATGGGAAATATTCTTGTCTGTGATTGGTTGGAGGGAAGAGGGGTTTGGGCCCGCTTTGGGCCCTTCAGCGGGTGAGCTACCCTTTTCATGAGTTCTATGGGGAAAAAGGGAAAAGCAGAGCAAGGTCTGTTTGTTTAAATTTGGCCCAAGTTTAAAAAAAGGCGGAAATTTTTTGGGCCAATGGGAGAGCGAGCGACGTCTTTGGGTTTTCAATGCAATCTATAATTAAAAACCCCCGGGACATGGCAGAAAACAAAAAGATAAAACTCCGAAGGGTTTTGCCCATGTGTATATAAAATGAAAAAATTAAAATGGTGTAAAGAAAATAAACTAATTTTTTATTAATTCAATAATTTCCCTTTTTTATTCCTTTATTTTGTTTTTGCCCCATATTATTGATCATTTCTAAAGAAAATAAAGGAAAAAATTGAAATTTATTGAAATTATTTTTTTTGTTTTTTTTTTTTTTCGTTTTCCCCCCCAATTTTTTTTTTTGTTCATTTTTATATACAATCGGGACAATTCGTGAGTCTTATATTTGGGTTTTGCCATGTAAGTTTTAATTTTAGATTGGGATTGAGGGAAACCCTAAAGAGCGTCGCTTCCCCTTTGCCCAAATAAACGCGCCTCTTTTAACTTAGCCAAAACACAAAAAAGAGCTCGCTCTGCATTTTTTTTTTCCCCTAGAACTTGAGATAAATTTGCCACCCGTGATTGGGGTAAGCAGGACGAGGCCCCCCTTTCCCCCCCAACCCAAACACGTACTAAAATAAATTTTCCCTTTGAAGTAATAATTTTTGGGCGCCCTTTTATCGGCCCTTTTTGCTCCACTCAAAGTCGGCGCATACATTTTGATTGGTGGATTAAAAATCTTTCCGCCTTTGGTTTTCAACCCAAACGGGTCTTGGGCTTATTTTTTACTGTATTTTTTAACTGTTTCCCCCCTTTTTATTTGATTGGGCAAATAATATTACGGGGCGTTAAAATAGAGAAGCCTGGGCCCCCTAGCAAACTTTGGGGTAGGGACCCCTAATAGCCCTTTTCCCCAACTTAAAAAATTTACCAGTACCACTTAAAAGTCCCCTGAAGTTATAGATAATACAGAAGCAAAAAACCTTACCAAATATTTCCCCAAACCTACTCTACCAAAAAAATCCCCCCAACATTACTAATGGGAAAGGGCCCCAATTTTTTACTGTCAGAACATGACCAAAAAATTACCACCAAAATAGTGACTGAAAATATCCTTATACTATTCTGAAAAAAAGATCCGTATAAGGACCAAATTTTTACCCTTTTTATTGTGGTAAAAAAACCCCGGGGTACATTTGACTCTGCAGACTGTTTTTAACTCCTACAGTGGGGTTTTAGTGGTAGATGCAAAATGCCACAGGTGTGCAGACTGTAAAAAAAAACCCTAAACAGTTTAACCCTTTTGTGGTAGACCCCCCAGTGTAACGGTCTGCAGACAGTTTATTACCTTCTTTCAGTTTACCATATAGTGGGAGGGTACCAAAAGCACACATGCTGTGCAGGACTGTATAAATTCCGTCATTTCAGTTTTACCAAAATTCAGTAAATTTCCAAAATTCTGAAAATTGTCTTAAATGAGAGTTTGTAAGTTTTATTTAAACCACGGGCCCATTTAATAGATCACACCGCCCCTTTTACAAGTTAACTCCCTTTTTTAAAAAGCCGTTTAAAACCCTACTTACCAACTGCCCTTTTTACGCACATGTGAAACTGTTCTTAATTTGTACTAAAAATGGACCGGTTTTTGCAAAAAAAAAAGTTACTATCTAAAATAAAACCCATTTTAAAATGCCATTCAGACAGTGCCCAATTTTGTTATGTAAAACAGCAATAAGTTTAAAAATTTATTGTTTATTAAATTTTTTTAAAACAAAAAAATTGGGGAAAAGCCAATTTAAAACAAATGAAAACACCAAAAAGAAGCAAAAATAGTCTACAGAGCGGGGGAAGGTCAGCACAAAAAACATCTGCTTTCCAATTGCCAAACAATAAAATTTCTAGTCTGCGAAAAATATCTGATTGTGGCCCAAAAAAAAAAATTTTTGGGGAAACCTTTCCAAAACACCCCCCCAAAGGAACCCGCGGGACTGCATCTTTCAACATACCCAAAGTCACTGTTTCCAAACATCTGTAAAGAAAAACCATACCTAAAACCCATCCATTAAAATTAAACCCTTTCATATACTTCCCATCTATATAGGGCATACATGCACACTCACCAATATATAGACCCTAAAAACACCACTATAGGTATAGAATACATGCATTTAAATTTCAAAATATTTGGGGCATATATGCACACTCACCAGATATATAAAACAACATATACTGACTACATATATAGACATACATTTCCCCAAATATAGATTTTGAACATACGTGCCTCACTATAAAATATAGACAAAACATTTAAAACTCACTACAGATAGACCCTACGTGCACAATTTACTACAGATATAGTCATACATGCAAAACTCACTACAGATATAATCATACAACGCCCCACTCATACAGATAGACATACATGCAGGTTTAATACAGTATAGACATCATGCCTCAACCCCCATATATAGTCATACATGGGCCCCTAAATACAGAAAAAGACATTCCAAAGCCCCTCACCACATTTATAGTTATAACCCTGCACACTCACTACAGATGGACATAGTGCACACTCACTACGTTAAAAAGGGCATACATGCACACTCACTAAAAATAGACATATGTGCACCCTCAATAAGATTAGTCATACATGCACACTCCAAAATACAGATAGAAAATACATTTCACTCACCAAATATTTTAGTCATACATGCCATCACTACAGAATTGGGCATACGTTGGGACACTCACTACAGATATAGAATACATGCACTCCTAAAGATATAGAAATACATGCAATTTACCAATATATTTGTCATTAAAGCAAACCCACTACAAAAATTGACATAAGTGGGACACTCACTCAGATTTAGTAAAACATGCCACTCACTACAGGGTAGACATACTGGGCCCCTCAATACAGATTGACATACGGCACACTCCCCCCCATATATTTGGGCATAAATGCACACCCCACTACAGATTGGGGGCAAAACCCTTTCACTCACTTTTAAAATATAGACATACATGCACCCCCACTGATATAAAAAAAAGCCTCCCAATTTCCCCATCTTACAGTTTTAAACAAAGTATGCCCCATTTGCCTACATACAAAAACACCCAATAAAAAATACACAGACTTAAATGTATTTTCTCAAATGCCCGGGCCGCCCCTCAGAAAAATTTTAGGGCCCCCTACAGTAAAGCGCCCGGGCCCCCCCCGTTAATCCCCCCGCCTGTCAACCCCAAATTTTCCCGCCCCACCAAAAACCAAAGTCCTACAAAAACCAAACCCCCAAAAAAAAAAAAAAGAGATGGGAATTTTGGGAAATTTTTTTGGACTGAGTTCTTGGGTGAATTTTCAGGCATACAGTTTTTTTTTATTGTTAATACAAGGGCCAGCAAATTTTCCCCATTCGTCACCCCGTTTTCTGACCAAACCCCGAAACCCGAAGAAATATAACCAAACAAAAACCAATTAATTTCAATACCCCCACATATTTACTTTTGTAAAGGGGGACTAATACCACTATAATGTTATGGGCTAAACCGTGTCTAAGGCCCATATTTCCCCTAAACAACAACCAAAAATACAAAGGAAAAAGTTAAAAACCGCCCAAAATATCTCCACATATCTCCATATAGAGGGTGCAGAATAATGCAAAAATACTGTTACTGAAAATTTAAAACCCTCACAATAAAAACCAAAAATTACCACCTACAATGGGCTATATAGAGGGACATGTATGGAAAAAGGGCTAAAGGGCTAAAACTCACTTTTTTTGCCCATTGCCCAAAGAACAAGCAGGGTTCCCAGCATTAAATTTTTTCCCGGGGCACTATAAAAAATGAAAATGGAGCACTGATTGGGTTTTCTTTTGGGCAACCAAAAAAAGTCTCCAATTTTAGACCCGGGTTTTTTACTGTGGCCCCCTAGTGGCAGATATAAAGTGGGTTACAGTGCAGTTTAAAATTTTTGGGACCCCAAAAGGTGACATCTGTTAAAATGTTCACGGGTTCCCCCCCCTTTTTCTTTCCCTCCCCGGGGCCCCCGGGCACAGAGGGCTTCCCCCCCGGCAATGGGCTCTTTCCCCGCAGAAATTCCAACAACAAACACCTGAGACTCCCACTTTATCATTTAAATTTACCGATATCTACCCCTATGTACAAAAACCCCCATCCATAGTTTCCCCCCAAAAAGTTTAAAATTACCCCCTTTGGTTCCAATGGTCGTTTTGGGTTTTTTTGAGTCCCTTGTAGGTAGGTAGCCAGGTTAAGGGTATTAGGCCCCTGTTGGTTAGAGAGAGAATTTGGGAGGGGGGCCCCCTACATGGAGGAAACTTGATGGGGCCACTCAAGTTTCCCCTTTAACCCTGCTGTGGGGGGTCATTCAAGGGCCCCCCTTCCCTCAGCGTGTGGGCTCCAACAAGTCGCTGCGTGGGGGGCCAACAAGGTTTCTTGGGATTATGCTGGAGCCCCGCTCAAGGCCCCCCTGGGAATTGTGGGACCCGAAATTTAGGGGCCTTGAGCAGGGTCCGAAATCCTGGGGCCTTCAGTTTGGGCTCCCCACATCCCTGGGGCTTCAGTGGGGCCCCAACCCGGAACCTTGAGCGGGCCCAAACATTCCTTGGGGCCTTCAGTGTGGCCCCCACTTGGGCCTCAGGTGGACCCACTCATCCTGGGGCCCTTCGTACGGCCCCTCACATCCTGGGGCTTCTCAGTGCAGCCCCCCCATCCCTGGGGCCCCTTCATTGGGCCCCACATCCCGGGGCCTTCAGTGCGGCCCCCTACATCCCTGGGGCCTTAGTGCGGCCCCCACATCCTGGGGCCCTTCAGTGCGGCCCCCACTTTCCCTGGGGCCCTTCAGTGGGGCCTCCACAGGACTTTGAAGTGGCCTGCCATAAAAACAGGGGACCCGCGCTGCAAGTTAAGTTAAACACAATAGGTTTACATTACACAGATTGGTTTCCTACTTCTGCAGCGCCCTTGCACGAACGGAGCAGTCGGCCCCTCCTCCCCCTCCCTCTGGCTGCCAGGGAGCGTGACCCCCCGGCCCACAGGGCAGGACTCACTGATTACATTAGATGATGTCCCCGGGAGCCAGAGGGAGGAAGGAGGGGGGACGTCCTGCAGGGGTGATGCAGAAGTAAGGGAAACTCAATCTGTGTAATGTAAACCTATTGTGTTTAACTTAACTTGCAGGGGGCCCCCTCCCGAAGCAGATTGATTCAATGGTACAGAGAGAGACTAGGTTAATCTCGTAGCATTACTGAGAAGGGGGGGGGGGCCGGGACGGGGGCCTTGCTTCACATTCTGGCCGGGCCCCATACGGCAGTAGGGGTTTACCCCCTAATGGCGGCCCCTGCTCACAGGGCTTTTGCACACAATATAAGTGGAACAAAAAAAAACACATTTTTGATGCTACATATCAGAAAACCCCCACACACAATGCACAAAAATACACTAACATATCTGCATTATGTGTAGCTATTTTACACACACTAGACTCTTCCCTCTACAGAAGTAGAGGATGGTCCAGCAGCTGTGTCAGGAGCAGTGGAAGGAGTAGCAAGTGAAAGCCCAGCAATAGACAAGTGCCGGCCGGCTAGATACTTTGCTGCTGCTGGTTCAGTGGCTGGGGGCAGACACTCCGGATTTTCCCTAAGCAGGGGCCCTCGAGATGTTTGGAACCGCGGGCAGTAGCATTAGGCGCACTGTGCTGCTCAGATGCTGATTGGGTAACGTGCAATGCTGCTGCCTGTATCAGGTATACTATGCGCTGTATGCTGCCGGGCCTTTCACACTGCACCAACCTTGTTTTTCTTCTATCTCCTAAGCACTTGGGCTGTAGCCTTGTCACCAGGGGCCGCATGCTCCGAACTGGCAGGGCCCCCTAGTGAAGGCAATGGGATGTTATGATGGGTTCGGCCAGCAGTGAACAGAAAGTCACTGTTCATTACAGGCGGGCCCCCCTGTGCGGCGGGCCCCTAGAGTCGTTGTCTGCTATTTCCGGTAGTTCCCCCACTGACTCCATAGGTTTAATGGGTCACTGTCGCTCCTTTTGATTGGTGGTTTATTTCGACCAATGAGAAACGCTTACAGAATTTGAATTACTGTATTTCCCAGCAATTTCCAATATCCCAATTCCTGATGTTGCGGCGTTATTGATTTTTTTTTTTAGTTTATTTTATTTTTTTTTAGAGGTTTGAGTTTTTTTCAGAAAATGTTTTACCGTAATAAAGACGATTTTTTTTTTTTTATACCCCGCCCCACGGGCTGAAAGTGTATTTATTTCTTTAGCGATTTATACATTTTCCCTTTAATTTAAATGATCACTTTTTCAATAATTTAAATCGTTTTAAAAAGCTTTGATTTTTTTTTATTTTTCATTATTTGAAAGACACTCTTTTTGTATTCAAACTTTTTTAATGATTTCTCGTTTTTTTCCCCGCCCCGAATGGAATACTGTTGGCGAGCCCTTTGCGCCTAAGTCCTACTGGCCCCTCACACCTGGGAGGGGGACTTTCTTTACCCCCGATGTTGGGCCCCTGGGGCCGACTAATGAGGGCAGCTTTTTGTTCGGCGCCGAAAACGGGATCGAGCGCCATCTTATACATGTCCCCCCATAGTGATAAATAATAACCTTTATATTTTATGAAAAAAAACGTTAAAAAGATAAATTAGGCAAAAGTGCCCATATAGTGGTAGATATCGTTGTCCATGCTTGCAGATGTTTTACCCCCCTACAGTGCATTAGGTGAAGTATCGTTGCCCGATTGCGACTGAATTTACCCCTACGGGGCGTAGTATAGGGGGTGCGAGGTGCAGTCGCCTCCCGGCCCCTGACCTGGGGGGCCCCAAAAATCCTTGCCATTGGGAAGACACCAGTATTATAGATAACTGGGGGCCCAATTCCACTTTTTGCATTGGGGCCCAAGTGCTTCAAATAGTTGTCCCCTACAGTACCCTGTAGTGATGTATAGTTGACAAGGCTTCAGAATTAAGGATACCCGTGCAGTTTTAAACCAGTGAAAAGGGACTCTTTATGATGAGTCGTTAACTTTTTCCTTTCTTTTGCATCTGATCCAGACTTCAATGATGACGTCTCCCAGCTACCCCTTGTTTCTGCAGACTTTGCAAACAAATATCTTAGAATTCTCACTTTTCCAGCACCTTCCTCACTGTACTTAAATGCAGAGTCTCCTAGGAGGATGGGGAGGAACAGATGACTAATCCTGGAGATTGTTCTACAGCTATGGCCTATATCTGTCAGGATCATATTACCAGGTAGGTAGGTAGGTAGGTAGGTAGGCAAGGCCAGGCCCTAAGTAGGTAGCTAGGCCTCAGTTAGGTGGCTAGGCCACCGTAGAAAGGTTGGTAGATGCTAGGTAGGTTAGTTGATAGTCTTTAGGTAGGTTGGTTGGTAGGCCCCAGGTAGGTAGGTCCCAGCTAGGTAGGTTGTTAGGCCTCAGGAAGGGCAGTAGGCAGGACCCAGGTAGGTAGGCCCCAGTTAAGAAGGTAGATAGGCCCAAGGTAAGTAGGTAGGTCTCAAGAAGGTAGGCCCCATTTAGCTGCTATCTGGTAAGAAGGGCCAAGTTAACTTGGCCCTTCTTACCAGATAGCAGCTAAATGGGGCCTACCTTCTTGAGACCTACCTACTTACCTTGGGCCTATCTACCTTCTTAACTGGGGCCCCAGGAAGGCAGTTATATAGGCTCCAGGTAAGAAGGTAGGTCCCAGGTAGGTAAGCCCCAGTTAGGTAGGTAGGTGGTAGGTAGCGCCAAGTTAGGTAGGTAGATAGGCACCAGGTAGATAGGTAGGCAGTATGTAGGCCCCAGGTAAGTAGGAAGGCCCCAGGTAGGCAGTTATATAGGCCCAGGTTTAAAAAGGTAGGTCCCAGGTAGGTAAGCCCCAGTTAGGTAGGTAGGTGGTAGGTAGCGCCAAGTTAGGTAGGTAGATAGGCACCAGGTAGATAGGTCCCAGGTAGGTAGGCCGCAGCTAGGTAAGTAGGTGGTTGTTAGCCGCATGCGAATAGTAAGTTACGATAACTTAATGTTCACTGCCTGCTGGGCCCTGCCATAATATCCCTTTGCCTGTCATTAGAGGGCCTGTCTGGATGGACCTCCTAGTGACAGGCGATGGGATGTCATAGCAGAGCCCGGGCGGCAGTGAACTTTAAGTTACTGTTCATTGCTGGCCAGGCCACCTAGGGATAGCAGGCCCTGTAGCCTCTGCTATGGCTGTTACGGCAGTAGTTCCGCCACTGTTGTCTGTCACATGGATGAGTAGGCCCAGAGTATGCCAGGAAAACAATCCCCTGACCCTAATGCTGACACCCCCAGCTTGTATTCTTTCAGTAATGGTTGCAGGATGTTTGTACTCTGAGGTTTCTTGCCTGATACACCAATGTGCTTCCTTTCGATGAGGCAGACAGCAATCTTTTCCCTATGTCTGCTGTAAAAAATTAAAGCTTTGTTTGTCAATGCATCTTCATGAGCAGAGGTGCATTGATCGTCTGTTTGCTTTTGATCCCCATATGGTGTAGGTTTTGCTGGACTTTTTTTCAGAGACACGTTTCGTAGCCCCAAGGTTCGTTTTTGTGGTGAGCTGCTTCACTGAATCGGGGCGATCTTCCATTGCACACCATTGTAGCTGACACTTACCTTTCACATTAATGGTACGTGTTTCATTCCATGCCATTTGTCCACTCAAATGTGCACCCGTGTCAGGCAACAGCACCAAGTTAATGGTCAGGGGTTGTATTAAAAAGGGGGCATAGTTGCACATATGGGAACATTATTCTCCATTATACAATCACTGGGTTAGACCAACATGGAAATTGTGTACTTTTTGGGGCCCCCAGTGCACAGGAAAGGGACATTAAAAGGGCTTGAAAAAGTACAAAGGCAGGCAACAAAAAAAATAAAGGAGGGTGGACTGCAATACCCAGAAAGATTACAAGGTTAGGGTTATTTTTTTAGAAAAAGGGGGCTTGGGGGGGCAAATAAATATTTTTTTAAATTTTAATTCCAAAATGGAGACCTTTTTAAAGATTTATTTACACCCAGGACTGTTCTAGAACAAGGGCATCCTTAGGGTTGAGGAAAGAACTTTTCTACATAAAACAAAAGGGTTTCTTTACTGTTTAGAGCGGTGAGACTGTGGAACTCTTCCCAGAAAAATTTGTCATGGAAAAATTAAATTTCAGAGTTCAAGAAGGGTTGATGCATTTCTGGGCGTAAAATAAAACAAGTTATAGTGACTGGGATTCGGGAAAAGGGTCGGGGTTACATTTCTAGATGTAATACAAGTTATGTAACTAGGATTCTGAAAAAGGGGGTCTAGAAATTTTCTAGATGTAATATAAAGTTATAGTGATAGGATTTGGAAGGGGGGTCGTTGAGCCAGGGTTTTACCCGATTGCCAGATTGGAGTCGGAAGGATTTTTTCCCTAACATGGGGACAATTTTGGCTTTCCCTCATGGGGGTTTTTTTGCCTTTCCCTGATAAAAACTTTAACATTTTGAACACTTTACAAATGGGTGAACTGGGGGGGACTTTTGTTTTTTTTCGGCCTGACAAACTATGTAACTATGTAATACACTTTCACTACAGTTTACAAAATGAGCAGTTTCAGAAATATTGCCAGTTTTGAAGACAAAAATCAGCCCTTTTTGCACCTCTGATTAATCGTCCTTTTTACCCATGAAACCTTTAAGTGCACTTAAGGACATCATGTTGGGAGAAATGTTTCCACATCATGTTTTTTTTGGTTTTTTTACAATAGTAGTGATTGGTTGGGGAAGCCAATGATTTTTAAACCATGCTTCCCTGAGACTCTGATAACAGTACCACCTTTAATATCCTAATAATAGTCCAGTTGAGCAAACCTTTTTGGTACATTTAGAAAAATCTGCCTAGAAACCTGATCCAATTTCACTATTTTATGTAAACCTCTATTTCACTTGCTTGTTTTATCATGTCTACAGTCAAGACTGCTATCACTAATTCAAGGCATCTAGACTACTAAGTTCCTATCTTGAACCATATCAGTGGGCCCCTGTTTTTAAAAACTTTGATCAGGTGCCCTACTAATGGCACCACTGTCTACAGAATCAAAAATGGGATCAAATCATGTCAAAGGAAGGTGAGAAGACCTCACCTACGGAAAGATAATGGTAAAATAGAACAGATCTAAAGGTGGACTATAACAATGGTGGAATGTCTAAAGCACAAAATTCGTCAGAAAAAAAGACTTAATGGGGTGATCAAGCATCACAAATTTCCGGAGGATGGGCCATCAATATGAAATCATATAAGACATAGGCCACCCACAGAGGTGTATGGGGCCTTATTGTACTTACAACAACAAACAAGTGGAGGAATGATTTGTACCACTGTAAAGAAATATGCTAAATTCTAGCAAAACAGATCTTGAATTTCTAAAAAAAAAATATATGGTTAGTTTAAGGAAAAAAATGACTTAAACTTAGAGTACCTATTACCACCACACAAAAAATATAACAGATGAAATTATAAGACTTTTCTCAAATATATGTCATTAGCAAATCAGATGATTCCCCACAGTATTACAGGGACACAGGTTTTACTTTCACATTGTCAGGCAGAGATCACAATCTGGTGATTCCTTCAGGGTTAATCTGAGTCTCTCACTGTATACACACTGCAGTGGACACAACACGCTGAGAACGTATTTCTGACAGGGTTTACCTGTTGTTTTCAGCTTCTTCCTCCGTAGCACACCAGCATCCATATTACACTGCTGCTAATGTAATAACATCATGCATGAATAGTGTAAAGATGGCATAAGCTTACGGGCTTCCCCCTGCATAATGGACTCTTCTAGCTCAGAAGCAGGAAGTTTCACAGAGCTGTCAACATAGTGATTAATCTTGCTGTCAGTAGTGCCCAATTTCAGTACTGTCTTAAAGGGCCAGAGCTTTTTTTTAAAAACTGAATTACTGGTGAAAAGCTTTCTTTTCCATAATTAAACATATTTGAGAAAATGTTCATATTTTAGACTTCTATTACTTTCTAAGGTTCTCTGGAGGTGATAGGTTCCTTTTTAAAGTTTCATATTGGTACATGCCATTTTACTTTCAAGTGTCTACAAACTAAGGGGAAGAAAAATTTATTATTAAGTTGGGAGATTATGCACAAAGACTGTTTAGGTCTAAAACTCACTCTTTTGCCCATGGTAACCTATGGGCAAAAAAAGTGAGTTTTAGACCTAAACAGGTTCATACATGTGGCCCTAAGTCTCAGAAAAAAATTAACATAAACTTAAAAAGTTTTGTATTGGTACATTCCATTTTACTTTTAAAAATGTCTACGTACCAAGGGCGAGTAAAGTGTATCATTAGTTTGGGTGATTATACACAAAGACATAGACACATGTATCTTTTCCACTCTAAGGAGTACTTCTAAACATTATTAATGGGAACCATCAACAATCTCATGAGGAGCTAGTAATTTGTAAAATTTGTCTTAGTGATTCTTAGGTCCAATTCTAAAACCTCTTTCATGGAGCATCCCAAATATCAGTGCCTTCTGGATCATTATTAATATCGCTTACAAGTCTTTACCTTTAATTTACAGGATATTTTTATGTTTTGTTTTTTTTATAATTCCTGCTGCTGCTTATTCTGTGCATCCCATCTTACATCTTACACGCACACACCTAGGAGCAATATTACAACATTAAACAATTAAATTCTGATTGCAGCTTTCCACAGTGGGCTCTGATCAATAATACACAAGGGCTGGCACCCAACCCTGAAGTGAAAATTGATTTTAGTATTTTGATATTATTAGGTTTTTTGTGTTTAAAGGCGGCATGCAGTTACTACAACGTACTTGTTCAAAAGGAGGTTATGCCCTGTGGAGTTTTCATACCCTACTCTCGATAGAGCAATCACCTATTGCGTAACTAAGGCCATAGTCCCTTAAGTCTGTGTTCATGTTGCTTCTATGGCCACAGCTTTACATTTTTCATTGACTTCTCTCCCATCTGTTATGGAAATGAAAAGTATGTAAGTAGTTCTTTATAGGTGGCTGGCTGCGTTCTTCCAAACCCCCCCCCCCCCCCCCCCCGCCACCTCCAATAAATGCTTTTGACATGAAGAAGTGCTTTGGTTACTAGAAAAACCAGCTCTCTGGAGAGGATGCAGGTCTGTGAGTCTTCCCGTTCTGCAGGCCTGTAGCTTGGAAGCTTTTACAAAAGCAGTTGTTAACATGAAATGTTTATGAGTAAACGGTCTTCTCATTTACAGGACATCTGCTTTTTTCCTTCATCTGAGAATCCTGAGTTTAAGCAAGTGGCTAAGGCTCAGGCAGACAGCAATTAGGTTGAATTAATATTGTGGCCACCACTTAACCAGTTCACCTTGTTGTCGGGTTTGTAACACAATGCTTTTTGCTTGTAACCTTCAAGACATTGATCCATTTCTATGAACTGTGTAGGTTCACAAGGCTTAAACCACAAACAGCAGTAAAAAGTGCTTTCACATATCTAAAGCCACATGGAGTAGGGTGAGTAATGTTTCCAGTTGACTTTAGAGAACAGAACAGGCCACCAAACGTCTGAAATTGCCAAAATATTACATTCAAGATTATGAGTGACATGTATGGACAGGGCTGCACCATTTTTTTTTGCATGCATTAAGCCAAACTGTCGTAGCCCTGTTCTGTAGATGTATAGTTTCATAGTTTCATAGTTTGTAAGGCTAAAAAAAGACAAGTCGTCCATCTAGTTCAGCCTGTTGTGCTCAGGTGTTGATCCAAGGAAGGCAAAAACCCCCAATGAGGTAGAAGCCAATTGTCCTCATTTTTAGGGAAAAATTCCTTCCTGACTCCAATCTGGCAATCAGAAAAATCCTGGATCAATGCCCCCTCTCCTGAATCCTAGTCACTGTAACTTGTTATATTATTACGCTCCAGAAATCATCCAAACCCTTTTTGAACTCGGGTTTTTGAATTCACCATGGGCAAGTCCCTCTGGCAGAGAATTCCATAGTTCTCACTGCTCTTACAGTAAAGAATCCCTTTCTATGTTTATGTAAAACTTTCGTCCTCAAGACGTAAAGGATGCCCCCTTGTCTAGATACAGCCCTGTGTATAAATAAACTTGGGGAGAGACTCTATATTGACCTTGATGTATTTAAACATTTTTATTATGTCCCCCCGAAGCCTTCTTTCTCTAAACTAAATAACCCTAATCTTGCCAATCTTTCTGTGTACTGTAGTCCACCCAGTCCTTTCTATATTTTTGTGCCGTTTGTACCTGTTAAGCTCTACAATGTCTTTCCTGTGCACTGGTGCCCAAACTGTACACAATATTCCATGTGTGGGTCTAACCAGTGACTTGTATAATGGGAAATAATGTTACTCATGTGCATCTATGCCCCTTTTAATGCACCCCATGATCCTATTTGCTTTGGCTGCTTGCTGGCCTGACACTGGCTGCTACAATTAAGTTTACTGTCCACCAGGATTCCCAAGCCCTTTCTCCATGTCACTTTTACCAATTGTTTTTCCATTTAACATTTAATATTTTAATGTATTTCTCTTCCCCCTGTGAATAACCTTTAATTTATCATTTTTAAACCTCATCTGCCATTTCCCTGCCCAGGCCTCCAACTTACCCAGATCCCTTTTTTAATAACATTTTATCCTCTATTGTGTGATTACTTACAGAGCTTTGTATCGTCTGCAAAGATTGATATTCTACTGTGTATTCCGTGTGTATGATCTTTAATGATTATTTTAAAGAGGATAGGGCCCTATACTGACGCTTGTGGTTCCCCACTAGTAACACGATCCAGTCTGGATGTACCGTTAATTACTACCCTTTGTTTTCTATCAGTGAGCCAGTTACTTACCAACACATTTTCCCCCAGTCCAAAACATTCTCATTTTTTTTACCAACCTTTTATGTGGCACCGTATCAAATGCTTTAGATAAATCTAGATATATGACATCCAGTGCCTTACCCCGATCCAGTCTAGCACTGACTTCCTCATAGAAGCTGATGAGATTAGTCTGACAGGACCGATCCTTCATGAACCCATGCTGGAACGGCGTTATATGAACTATTGTACGTCAAAACTTGGTGCAATCTGCGTCAGACATGACACTTCTGTATGCGCTGAAGATGGGGGGGGCTTGTCGCGCCAGAGTCGGACAATGTCGTACAATCCGACTGCACTTATGAAAGTGTCTCACAGCACTTTATAAATGTGTCCTGTTCTGGGCCAAAAGTAGTGCCAGCCATGCCACTTTGACACTGGCATGGATTTGTACGACAGTTTCGCGACAAACGTAGGCGCATTGTATGACTTGCAGCTTAGGGCATTCAAAAGTGTCAGGTGCAGAATGCACCAAGTTTGAACGTTCCTACATCTGTAGAACAGGTCTACGATAGGATATTGGGCTCAAAGCATGCCAGAAACCTGTTGCAGCCCAGTTAATACATGTATCAATCTATGAATTCACTTTCAGTTTTTTTCTGCCAGTTCTATAGATATATGAACAGGTGTACAGCTAAATTTGCTGCAATGTGTTCCTGACTGCACATTTTAATGCAAAATTTGGTGCAAAACTGACATATAAAGTTTGGCGCATAACACCCTATGCATCAGTTTTGAGTGCTATGCGCTAAAAATGTTTGGCACATAACACTGTTTAAAGTATAAAGTAATCAATGGTAATAATAAGTCCTTGAGTCATCCTTTTCTATCAGTATGCTAAAAAATTCTTAATATCTGTAACTTAAAGGGAACCTGTCACATAGATTATGCCCCCCTTGCTGAGGACAGCACAAGCAAGTGACAGACATGCTGTTTCTAGCGCTGTGTCCCTTATTCTGTAAGATGCTGTAGTTTTAGAGCATTTAATGCTCAAATTTTATTCACGAGCAGGTGTTAGCCCCGCCCACCAAATGCTAGTCCCGCCCACTGACAGGTATTCACATGGTTCTACCTGTTCAAAGTAATAGGTTTATCATTTAAGGAAGGCGGGGCTAGCCTCAGATGACTTTTTTGACATTTCTGGCTGAAAACTGCAGATTTGAGCACTAAATGCTCAAAAACTACAGCATCTTACAGAATAAGGGATACAGCACAGGAAACGGCATATCTGACACTAGCTTGTGCTGTCCTCAGCAAGGGGGTCATGAACTATGTGACAGGTTCTCTTTAAAGGAGTACTCCCTTCTTATAACATGATGGCATATCGCTAGGGTATGGTATCACTTTTTGGTCATGAGGGTCCAAACTTTGGTTCTCCTGAGAATAAGGGGGGGTGGGAGGGGTTTATCCTTTCAAAATGAAAAAAACTCACAGGTTATGCAGTGAAAAATACTTGAACTTCTAGATCTTCACATCTAAGAAAGTATAGTTTAGACTGAAAAGCCGACCCAATGCCTGTAGTAGCTCTATTAATTAACAGATTGGTTGCCACCTGTTTTTTTTTTTCCAGAAACTGATATAGCTGATAAATAGCTTATTAAAGGTTTATGGAACATTAGAAAGGGAAAAGGACCTTCAGTAACAACAGGGATAATATGATCCAAAGATCTACTCTTATCTAGAGTTCTTATAGGGTTTGTCCACTTTGAACATTCATTTTTTTGTTACAAGGGTCCTCTATGGTCTGCTAGATCCCTTATCAATTGTAACCTATGGTAGAACCTAATGTCAAGTGTTTAAGTGACCCCACACCATAATGCAAACATCTTCGTCCCCCACCTTCTGTCTCCCATTTCTCCATTGTATATTGTAAGTTCTCGCCGGTAGGGTCCTCTCTCCTTCTGATTCAGTGTGTTATTTTAGTGTTATTGTATTTGTCTTTGTCTTATATTATGTACCTGAACTCATTGGCTCGTACAGCAACCTGGAATTAATGGCGCTCTAAAATGAATAATAATAATAATAATAATAATAATAATCATAATAAAGTGTTTCAATTCTTCTTCCGCTCCACCAGTGGAATAGTAAAGTATTACATGATGCCTATTGAAATCAGTATATTGTTTGTATAATGCAGGGATGTTTCAGCTATAGACTTGCTACTTGTAGCCACCCTTGAAGCTCTACCTAACGACAAAGTTCCCACACAAAGGATTCCCCTTCTATTAATTCAATACCTTGGCTGTTATTAAGAAACTCTGTTTTTCTTCAGTGTGTTCTGTCTAGTTGCTTCTATGTTTGTGGCAAGAAAGTAGGAACGGGGTTCTAAAACTTCTTCCCATGGCTACCTAAAAAGAAATGACAGACCAATCCTGCACAGCATAGTAGATATATGACTGCCTAATTAATGCTTCAGAAAGGGGAATATCTCTCTTTGGGAAGAGGCACCATGTAGGTGTGTGAGGATTTAAGATCACTCTTTGAACCTCACAGGCATTTGCATACCTTAATAGCTGTTTCAAGGGTATTTGCCTCTTCTCAGAGCAAAACTTACTGGCTGTGTGAGAGGCAATGAGTGGGTCAGAAAGGGGAATATCTCTCCTGGGGGAGAGGCACCATGTAGGTGTGTGAGGATTTCAGACCACCCTTTGCACCTCTCAGGCATTTGCATTCCTTGATAGCTGTTTTAAGTGTATTTGCCTCTACTCAGACCACAGCTTACTGGCTGGCTGTGTTAGAGGCAATGAGTGGCTCAGAAAGGGGAATAGCTCTCCTTTGGGAGAGGCACCATTTAGGTGTGTGAGGGTTTAAGAGTGCCTTTTGCAAAACAACTGTCTGCAGATGAGCAATACTGGCTTGGCATGAATCCTTTTTGCTTTCCAAGACTTGGTGAGTCACAAACGAATTGAGGATGGCAACATCCAATAGAGGTAGCTCTCTTCCCATAATGCCCTGTTATATAAAAATGCCTGTTAGGTGCACTCATTTAATGTGCCTTAAAACTGGTGTTGAGGTGCCTTTTTTCTGACATGTCAGTTCGAGATACCGGCACCAAACAGTACTCGTTCATGTTTTACCTACGGTAGTAATTTTTTTATGGTACTCATAATCTATTTTAACTTTGCAATTGCTTGACAGGAAGCTGGGTATCTCTCGTGGAAACTAAATAATTTAATAAATACATGTATATGCTACCCTTTTATTATGGATTAAACAGTCATACTTATAAATTCTTTTATTAGAGAGCAAATAACCTTTATTTAGAAGAGTTCTTATGCTTTCTCTACAGGTAGAGTTATTTGCCAGCTGGGCCACGATCGTCTCAAATGTAAACGATCGATTATCAGGCGTCAGGACATACTTGCCAACTGTCCCAGATTTTGCAGGAGACTCCCACAAATAGGGCTCAGACTCCGGGGAATAAACCATGTGGAGTTAGGAATAGTGATCTATGCGAATGTAGTCTAAGAATTCGATAGTCGATATGAACTATCCTTATAGTTCGATGCATCGGCAATTATCATAACGATTTCTGACAGTCGATAACAGATTATCGTCGATGACCATTAACCCCTTCATGACCTTGGACGTATGCATACGTCCAGGTCGTTTGGGGGTTCACGCACCTGGATGTATGCATACGTCCTGAGGATCGCGCGAACTCTAAAGCAGAGATCGCTCCGGAGGAGGGGGGGTTAACCCCTTAATTATCGCGACCATCGGGTTGCAATGACTAAGGAAGACACAGGAGGAGATTGCTCCTCCTGCGTCTTTGTCGGCGACAGCAGCGCACGATCGTGCGGCTGCTGTGTGCTGACAGACAGCACGGAAGGCATAGAACGCCTTCCGGGTTGTCTGTGACGTCACGATGCCTGGCTGTGCCCGGTGGGCATGGGCCGGCATCGTGACTGATAGTTGTCATAGGAACCAATTCACAGCCACAAGCTGTGGAGTGATTCCTATTGAATGAGGGATCTGAAGATCTCTCATTCAAATCCTCTATGGGGAAAAGTAAAAGAAAAATGTGAAAAAGTACAAAAAAGTAAAAAAAAGTGAAAAACAAGTAAAACACAAACACGAAAAATAAAATAAAAATACGTACACCGCCCTTTTCCCCTTTACAAACGCCAATCGCCCCAAAAATAAATAAAGTACCCATATTTGGTATTGCCGCATGCGTAACGACCTGCCCTATAAATCTGTCATGCTAATTAACCCATACGCTGAACGCCGTAAAAAAAAAAAATCACATTATTAAGATTCTTGTTCATACCACAGCACATAAAATGGAATAAAAAGCGATCGAAAACTCCTATAAACGTCAGTTCATCCCGCAAAATAAAAGTCCTTACACAGCTCTGTATATGGAAAAATAAAAGTGTATGGCTCTCAGAAGATAGCGATGCATAAATATTGTTTTACACACTAAAAACACTTTTCTTTTTAAAGTGCTTCAACATAAAAAAAACCAAAAAACTATATAAACAGGATATCGCCATAATCATATCGACCCAAAGAGTAAAGCCAACTTATCACGGATACTGCACGGTGAGCGCTGTTAAAAATAAAAATAAAGAACACTACTAGGATTGCAGTATTTTCTTCACCCTGTCTTCCAAAAAATGGATTTAAAAGCGATCAAAAAGCCTTGTCCCCTCAAAAATGATACTAATAAAAACGTCAACTCATCCTGCAAAAAAAAAGTCCAAACACAGCTCCAAACACAGAAAAATTAAAAAGTTATGGCTCTCAGACTATGGCGATGCAAAAACGTATTTTCCTGGTTGAATAAAAGTGTTTTTATTGTATAAAAGCAGTAAAACATAAAAAAAATATACAAATTGGGTATCGCTGTAATTGTATCGATCAGCTGAGTAAAGCTAGCATGTCATATATACCGTACAGTGACCGCTATAAAAAATAAAAATAAAAAACACTACCAAGATTGCTGTATTTTGTATAAAACGTCTCACAAAAACCTTAATAAAAAGTGAACATAGCGTCATATGCACCCCATGATGTTACCAATGAAAACATCAACTTATCCCGCAAAAAACAAGCCAATAATCAGCTCCGTACACAGAAAAATAAAAAAGTTATGGCTGTCAGAATAGGACAACTTAAAAACGCAATTTTTTTTATAGACTTATTTCTATTGTGTAAAAGTAATAAAACAGAAAAAACTATATAAAATCTATATCATTGTAATTGTACCCCCATAGTAAAGTTTTCCTGTCATTTACACTGCACGGCCAACATTGTAAAATTGAAATCCAAAAACAATGGCGGAACTGCTTTTTTCCCCCCCATTTTCATGGCCCAATGCTAAAAAAAAACTATGGAACACCTATGCACCAAAAATGCACAGTACACCCCTAGATGAGATCCCTGAGGGCTGTTGAATCCAAAATGGGGCGACTTCTGGAAGGTTTCACTTGTTCAGCTACTTTGGGGGCTTTGCAAATGTGACATGGCACCACCAAAATCTGCGTTCCAAAAGCAAAATAGCTCTCTCTCCCTTATACGCTCTGACATGTTCCCAAAAAGCAGTTTACCCCCACATGTAGGGTATTGACGAACTTGGAAGAAATGGCTAAACAAAATTTTGGGGTTCTTATTTCCAGGAATCCTTGTAAACATGAAACATTTTAAGCTAAAATTGCAGATTGTTTGAAAAAAATGTAAAAAAAAATTTCACAGCCTAATGCTAAAAAAAATGTGGGAATCACCTGTGGGGTCTATATACTCACTGAACCCCTGAATATATTCCTTAAGGGGTGTAGTTTCCAAAATGGTGTCTTTTAGGGGTGTTTATTAAGTTTTAGCACCTTAGTGCTTAGTGCTTAGTTAAACCTGAGATGGCAGCTAAATAAAATCGTATTGAAAATGAGACCCCAGAGTCCAGTAGGTGCTCTTCCTATTTTGAGGCTTGTGGTTGAGCCAAATAGTGCACTAGGGCCACATATGGGATATCTCTAAAAACGGCAGACCTGGGGGGAATTGATATTATGTTGCATTTACCTAGTCACATTTACCGTATTCCAGTGAATAATGGATAAATATTGAAAATCTGCAAAAATAGTGAAATTTGGAAATTTCACCTCCACTTTGCTTTAATTTCTGTGAAATACCTAAAGGGTTATCAAACTTTCTAAACAGTGTTGTAAATACTAGCAGGGGTCTAGTTTCTTAGATGGAGTCATTTATGGGGGTATCTAATATGCAGGCCCGTCAAAGCCACGTCAGAACTGGACTGGTCCCTAAAAAAATGTATATTGCAAATTTTCTTGAAAATGTGAGAAATTACTACTAAGTTTCTAAGCCCTCTAATGTCGTAAAAAAAAAAAATCATTTAAAAAATGATGCCAACCTATAGTGGACAAAGGGTAGATGCTAGTTATAAAGTATTTTGTGGTGAATAATTATCCGTCTTGCACGCAGAAATTTTGGAACTTTCAAAATGACAAATTTTTCCAAATTTTCATGAAATTTTGATAATTTCAAAAACAAACAAGGATTGTATGGATAAAAATTTCTAACTAACTTAAAGCACAATGTGTCTCGAGAAAACAATATCTGAATCACATGGATAGGTAAAAGTGTCAAAAAGTTATTCTCACATAAAGTGACATATGCCAGATTTCAAAAATAGGGCTGTGTCAGGAAGGCCAAAACAGGCTGGGTCCTTAAGGGGTTAAAGTCTATGGGAGAGCAACAACACCTTCATTATTACACCCAAACAGGGCTGGAGAAGCTGGAATTAACATCCCTGTCTTGCACCACAGAATGAGCCTTAAACCTGCATGACCCACAAATTAAAAAGTTCCAGAAGGCAGTATTATTTGAACCATCATTTTACTTGAACTGGACATTTACTATCCCTGTCCTGGAACGCAGCATGACCCTTAAATCTGTCTGACCCACAGATTAAACAGTGCTGGAAAAAGGAGTCTTTCAACCACCATTTTAGTTGAACTGGGCATTGATTATCCCTGTCCTGGACCGCAGCATGACCCTTAAACCTGCATGACTCACAGATTAAAAAGTGCCGGAAAAAGGAGTCTTTGAACCACCATTTTAGTTGAACTGGACATTGACTATACATGTCCTGGACTGCAGTATAACCATTAAACCTGTCTGACCCACAGATTAAAAAGTGCCGGAAAAAGGAGTCTTTGAACCACCATTTTAGTTGAACTGGACATTGACTATATCTGTCCTGGACTGCAGTATGACCATTAAACCTGTCTGACCCACAGATTAAAAAGTGCCGGAAAGGAGTCTTTGATCCACCATTTTAGTTGAACTGGACATTGACTATATCTGTCCTGGACCGCAGTATGAAACCCTTAAAATGTCTGACCCACAGATTAAAAAAGTGGCGAAAAAAAGTCTTTAAACCCCCATTTTAGTTGGG
>JAODAL010008527.1:0-15000 GCA_025379985.1 Phyllomedusa bahiana
CCTTTAGACCCCCCTGTGGGTATATTTCCCCCCTTTTAAAAACCCCCCTGTAGGTATAGTGCTTCCCCCCTTCCTTTAGGGGCCACCTGTAGGTATTCTTTCCCCCCCCCTTCCTTTAGAGCCCCCTGTAGGTATTCTTTCCCCCTTCCTTTAGAGCCCCTGTAGGTATTCTTTCGCCCCCCCTTCCTTTAGAGCCCCCTGTAGGTATTCTTTCCCCCCCCCTTCCTTTAGGGCCCCCTGTAGGCATAGTTCTCCCCCCCCCCCCTTTAGAGCCCCTGTAGGTATAGTTCTCCCCCCCCCTTTAGAGCCCCCTGTAGGTATAGTTCTCCCCCACTTTAAAGCCCCCTGTAGGTATAGTGCTTCCCCCCTTCCTTTAGAGCCACCTGTGGGTATTCTTTCCCCCCCCCCCCTTCCTTTAGAGCCCCCTGTAGGTATTCTTTCCCCCCTTCCTTTAGAGCCCCCTGTAGGTATTCTTTCGCCCACCCCTTCCTTTAGAGCCCCTGTAGGTATTCTTTCCCCCCCCCTTCCATTAGACCCCCTGTAGGTATTCTCCCCCCACACCCCCTTCCTTTAGAGCCCCCCTGTAGGTATTCTCCCTCCCACACCCCCTTCCTTTAGAGCCCCCCTGTAGGTATTCTCCCCCCACACCCCCTTCCTTTAGAGCCCCCCTGTAGGTATTCTCCCCCACCCCCTTCCTTTAGAGCCCCCCTGTAGGTATTCTCCCCCCCCAACCCCTTCCTTTAGAGCCCCCCTGTAGGTATTCTCCCCCCCCTTCCTTTAGAGCCCCCCCTGTAGGTATTCTCCCCCCCACCCCCTTACTTTAGAGCCCCCCTGTAGGTATTCTCCCCCGCCTTCCTTTAGAGCCCCCCTGTAGGTATTCTCCCCCCCCCTTCCTTTAGAACCCCCCTTCCTTTAGAGCCCCCCTGTAGGTATTCTCCCCCCACCCCCTTCCTTTAGAGCCCCCCTGTAGGTATTCTCCCCCCCCCCCCTCCTTTAGAGCCCCCCTGTAGGTATTCTCCCTCCCCCCACCCCTTCCTTTAGAGCCCCCTGTAGGTATTCTCCCCCCCACCCTTCCTTTAGAGCCCCCTGTAGGTATTAAACCACCCCCACCCCGTAGCTCATTACTACTGGCCGCGCTCCCCCGACGTCTCTGTCTCCTCCCAGCCCCAAGCCTGCTGCTTTAGGCTTGGGGCTGAGGACAGGAAGCTTGGCAGGCCGCACGGTGACGTCACTTCCGCCGCGCCGCCTGCTGAGCGATGTACGGCAGGGGCAGGTAGCGCACAGCTCTCCCTGCTCCGCCGTTCATCTTAATTGTATGCGCGTCCCATGGACCTGCATACAATTAAGAGAGGGCCTCTGTTAAGCAAGGGGGCGGAGCCTGCCGGCGGCGGCCCCTCCCCCCTTGCCTCACAGACCGGCCCCGCAGCTCTGCACCCGCCGCAGTGAACTGTTATGTTCACTGCCGGCGGGTCCATAGCGGCATCACAGGGGTAGCAGAGGTGGTAGCAGCTGCCGTGGGGCCCCCTCAAGCCACCGGGCCCCGTAGCAACTGCTACCCCTGCTACCCCTGTAGTTACGCCCCTGTGTATAAGGTCAAGATGGTGGAGATGTTACCCATTAAAGTCAGGATGTTGCAGGCCATCTTACCCAACCAGGCTTGACTGACATACCTGGGGAAAGGAAATATCATCACAAGCCCAGCCAATATCTATGTCAATAGTGAAAAAAGAGAAAGATATAAGCTCACCAACAGAGTCCTTGTACGGCTTCTTATACCTGCAGCAGCTCCGCCTAGCACTTCCCTCTGCACGGATCCTAGCCGCCAGTCACGGCTGTGAATAGCAAACGTCTAGGAAAGGCAATGGATCCAGCGAAGGATAAATATAAAGCCAATGTTTAATGGTAATTACACATAGGAGGGTACAGTAGGGGCTCAAACTTCCGACGCGTTTCGGGCGTACGCAAAAGCGCCCTTGTTCACGGTATACATAAACAAACATTTCTCACACTTAAATAGTTAAAAAAGGGGTTGGGCTTGTGATGACATCACTTCCCATTAACCCATATGTACAACTTACTTCAGTAATTCACGATATTAAAACATATACAAATACAGCAATACAAGACAAATGTAAATATTTCCCATTAGATGACATGTCTAGTTAGCCGGGAGATATAGTAAGATGGTATACTTTTTAATAAATATAGGCCAGATCGTTGCGGCTATTTATACCTTGCGATATGCGTGATCCTAGCTCATAAATCCATGAAGCTTCACGCATGCGCAATAGATGTTCTCGATCACTCCCGTTTCTAGGGCACTTCACTTTTTCTATTCCATAGCAGCGAAAACTTTCCACAGATCCCAAATGGTTTTCGACAAAATGCTTAACTGCTCCGGAATGAGACGAGAAGCTAGGCTTTATATGGGTAAGATGCTCAGCTATGCGGATTCTGAATTTTCGTTTTGTGCTGCCGACATAAAATGCACTCAATTAAGTACACTACGTATTCCGTGTCACAATTAATAAAATCTCTAATACTATGTATCTTACTATCCACCTGCATATCACAAAATGTATCTCTTTTGTCTGTATGTTTGCATGTGTTACATCTTGCATGTGTGGGAAAAAAAGATGTAACACATGCAAACGTACAGACAAAATATCGTGAATTACTGAAGTAAGTTGTACATATGGGTTAATGGGAAGTGATTTCATCACAAGCCCAACCCCCTTTTTAACTATTTAAGTGTGAGAAATGTTTGTTTATGTATATCGTGAACAAGGGCGCTTTTGCGTACGCCCGAAACGCGTCAGAAGTTTGAGCCCCTACTGTACCCTCCTATGTGTAATTACCATTAAACATTGGCTTTATATTTATCCTTCGCTGGATCAATATCTCTGTCCTCAGGAATGTCATTCAATCCTGTCTGGGTGTGGATAGGGCACATACATCCTGACTTCTATAGGCAGCATCTACAACTCTGTGACCATATATAGTTCATTAACATAAAGAGTGAGTAGAGAAGTTCTTTTCTATCATAATGATGCACCTATTTAGGCAGCTGAGGACAATTTTGAGAACTACTGTAGCGCATCATTCTGGCGCTGGTTTAGGGGGCAAAAACTTTCTGACCTATAAATGCTTTGGCATGACCTGCACAGTACTCGTACACCAAGAGGTGAAGCCCTATTTTGAGGCACAGTATGTATTCTTTACTCCAAGGAAGGGATGTCTCAGTTTATGGCTGCACCCACTAATTCATTAGTCATTGGGCATTTGAATGGCGTAACAATCTATAAATGATCATCCTCAAAAAAGATCAGGATTCAGTGATCAGTTACATATTGTACCATTGTTTAGGAGGAGATTTGTGCTTGTTCACTGTGTGTACATATAACCTTTCTGAATATTCTAAAATCTTATTTTAGGGGTTACATTGCATCACTGAGACAATACCTTTCTCATGACTTGTCCACCACAGTGGAATACATTGGCTCCAGCCATCAAGTGAAGTCAATATTAACTTTGTTATTTCCTGATAATTATAGACTCAGCTGCTTGGTATGTTTCCTGTTTCCTCCAGATTCAGAATCTTCAGAAGAATTTATGCACTAATATTACTGAATGAATAATGTGAAATTGCGCAACTGACAGGACACAAGATGTCCTAAGCCATTGTACTAACTAGGGATACATAGAAAATGCCTCTAAAACTAAGGGCCACATGTATGAAAACTGTTTAGGTCTAAAACTCACTTTTTTTGCCCATAGTAACCTATGAGCAAAAAAGTGCGTTTTAGACCTAAACAGTTTTCATACATGTGGCCCTAAATGCTGTTTTATTTTATTTTATTTATTTTTTTTGTGATATTTTTCTTGCTATCTCATCCTTACAGTTTAGAAAGCCTTTTCATCAGTTGAAAAGGGAGGTTCGTTTATATAATTCCTTCTTTTTCTGTTGTTCCCTGTGTCCTTGATCAAGTCAAAAGAGATTTTAAAAAAAAGCGGTTAGCTGTAGCCTTTGGGCGACATGTATGATTTTTGACATTTAAACGCAAATTTTTATGCACATATTAATAATACAGAATGCGCCTGATTTATGAACCCGCTCTACTGTGGGTCATAAATCAGGCGCATTCTACTGCATACATGTCAATTCTAGCTCAGGCAAACCACCTTGAAAGTGCTCTATCTGTTCCAGCAGTAATGCGTATGGAATTGCCGTAATGAAGCTATAAATCTATAGCTTCGTTCGATTCTAGTGCGCCCCGCCTCCAGCATGCCCCGCAAAATCAGGTGCATCACAAAGTGCCGTGGGCACTCTGTAATGCGCCTGATACTAGTGTACGGAAGGTTTTAAACTATGTGCTGGATGTTAGGTTGAATAGGCGCCAGACTTCTGGCGCAGCCCTATTTATACATGTCGCCCTATGTGTTCAATTTTCCTGTAGTGCCAGTAGGGGGGAAAAAAAGCATTATACAGTGTCTATTCAAGTCACTGCCATGATTAAGGGTGGTTCCCCACCTGAAACGCGTCGGCGTTCTTAGGGTTTTTGTCTGTGATGCCATCACGGGTTAGCTTCTGTTTTATGGATTTGCAATAAAGGATATATTCTTACATCCTTCCGGTACTGCTGTATCATCCATTCCATGACACATTGAATCGACCACAGATTGCTCTGGCCGGGATACGTGCGGAGGCCGCCACAAGATTCGGTGAGCTGGTTCATTCCTTTTGTTTTTGCTCTATAGTTGTCTGTGTAATGCAGAACAGGACAGGTCCTCCAGAGCAGGAGACACTCTACTTTGGCCAAGAGTTGAGAATCCTGAATATGGGATCCCGTAAACCCTGGGAAACATGCCAGGGTTTCTTATCAAAGTAGCCTCAGCAAATAATATTAATAATCTATCAAGTGACTGCCTCACTAGTTTTCCCTTCTAAAACTAATCAGGGGTTTCTCCTTCTTTTGGATGTTCACAGAGCCATTTTTACCTGAAAAATTTCCAGTATATTAAAAAGTTGGAGACCTTGTTTTTGCAGCATTAAGATTACAAAAAAAAGAAAAAAATGACCAAAAGACTAAGGCCTGGATCACAGGAACCTTTGTTGCAGAGGTGCAAAACCACCCATTTTACAACGACGGGTGACAGACCCCATTGAATACAATGTGTCTGTCAGGCTTCCACCATAGTTATTGCTTGCGCGGAAAAGGTAGCGCAGCAACTGCGCTATTTTGTTCACCATTCCCGACAGAACTTGTTACGGAGATTCCAAATAGAACATCCAATGCTGATGTGAACCAGACCTAACAAATTAGCCGTATACCAGGTCAGCCAGATAATATTGTTTCTGTTTTAAAGGCCTGAAGTCTTCTATTCATGTAAAAAAAAACATTCAACATAATCAGCTGCATCTTTCTGAGCAGAATTAAATTTAATACCTCTGGAAACACATCCACATCTACATTCATAAAGGTGGAATGATACTGACACTCATAAACCAGCCTTTGGCAAAAGGGTGCCTGAAAAGGTCTCAGTTGTATGATGAGTGAGGTGAGGTGAGTGTACGTTTTATAATTTTTTCAGGAGAGAAAGGGGCACTACTACCTAATAGGTGGCACAAAGGTAGTTTTTTTATAATGTGGGATCACAAAGAGTGGTGGGACAAAAATATGGCTTTTTGCCCCAACACACTTCTCCTTTTTGAACTCACACCATATAAATAATCACCTCTATTATTTTTAAGGGAATACAAAGGTTGATATTTTACTCTTTTGGGGAAGAAAATGGCCATTTTTACTGTCAACAGGGCATATTGTTACTTTTCAGGGGGCGCAATTACTATGATGGAGCACAATAGAGGTATTATTGCTGTGTTGGGGGCATAAAGGTGTGCACATTTACTTTCTGGGGCCGAAAGGGTCACTCTTACCTCTTGGGGGCACTAGGAGGATCAATGTTATTGTTTATGGGCACTGTTACTGAGTGGGGAACAGAATGAGGCACTATTAATATGACCAGCTGAGGAAATGTTAAAGGGGTTTTGACACAATGTAATGTTGATGTGGGATCCTCCAAAATGGGTATTTAATCACTTTTCTAAATATATGTGATGACAAAAAGTGAAGCCTGTGAGAGCTATAGCATTGCTCAGTCCCCCTTAGTTTCCTGAAAGTTTAACACGACCAGGACACTGACAGGAGCTGATCTGGCCGAGCTTGCATGTTTGCACTTCTTATCTGATGACATGGAACATGAAGGAGCTTGCAAGGGGCTGGGGAGAAAATGCAGTGTTTGAGTTTGTCTGCTGTATAGAGAATCCACTGTTGTAATGTTATTATTTGAGTAAACCTGCTTCCTCGCTCTCTGCTCACCCCCTCCCTTTCACCCCTGCAGCCGTTCATGACTCAGCATGCTTTGTTTATATTCTCCCCTGAGCATATAAGAGGTAAGGAACTCACTTCGTGGCAAAACCCCTTTAATATCTGAGGCAAAACAATATGATAATATTCGGTCACTAATGAGTGATAATGGCAGAAATAATGGCTGGCCTTTAGAATATTTTCTTGTATAATGTTGATATTTAGTAACTCCAGAATGGTATTATTTGATAATTGTGTATTAATTTTTATTTTTTTATGAAGGGGAGCACATGTCTTTTTGAAGTCCCCCTCAATGTCACCCAAGTGCTAGATATCCACAATGCAGCGCTCTGCACACCGTCATCTGAATTGACCTCACTCATTGCTATAATATTTTAACTTTTGGGGCCGCACCAGATCTACTCTCATCATTAGGCAACTGTAAAGAGAATAAACCATGTGGGGCTGCAAAAATCCTGCTGCTCTTTTGAAAAGTCTTTGACACATTATTGCAACAGAAGTATTGATGCTAAGGATGATCTCTGTAGTGAACTTCAAGCTGTAGCTTGAAAACTTTGAAAATCTATGTAAAGTACTTTTTTATTGTACAACTAAAATTGTTCAATAGTATACCTAATCCATTTCTTACATTAAGAAGTTGAAACATGTCAGAACTTACTTGCACTCAATAATGTCACAAAACAGACCCACAGAATTTGGCAACAATTTCTACTGAAAATGGCCAACCATCAACACTGAGTTTGAAGGAACTATTGCAAGGTAGAAAGCCAAATTATCCACTTTTTTGTGGAATTTACACAGTTGAGTCACATTATTATGACCACCAGTTAATATCCAGAGTTATCACTATGTGCAGCTTGGACAGCAGCTAGGTGGGCTGGGAGTGAGTCAACAAGGTCTTGGTAGGTTGTTACAGGTATCTGGAGCCACTCTGACTGCATCCCACAGCTGCTGGAGGGAGTGTCGGGGAGCATCCATAGAGTGGACATGATGATCAAACTGGTCACACAGATGCTTAGTTGGGTTCAAGTGTATGGAATTAGGGGGCCAAGATAGGACTTGGTCATCTTTTTCCAACCAATAATGGACATTATTAGTCATGTCTCATTGTCTGGCTAGAAGATGCCATCCACCCCAGGGAAGACAATCAGTATCTATGTATGTATGTGATCTTCAAGGATTATTTCATCTGAAAATCAGTTGAGAGTGCTTACCACATGGATGAGTGGCCTAGAAAATGCCATGAAAACATCCCCCAGACCATAACACTGCCACCACCAGCTTGTGTTCTTCCAGCAATGGTTGCATGGTGTTTGTTCTCTGAGGTCTCTCCCCTGATACAGCAACATCCATGTGTTTGGTAAAGAAAAAAACGTGACTCATCAGAGAAGGCAACCCTTTGTTGATCATTGGAAGCCCAATTACAATACTGCAGTCAACATTGAAATCTTTCCTGCCATTGCAACCTGTTTGGAGCAGAGGTGCATTGACCATCCATCTGCTTTGGACCCCCAAACACAATAGGGTTCACTGAACTCTTGGTGTAGACAGATATCTGGTAGCCCCTGCGTCATTTTGGCAGTGAGCTGCTCCTCTATAGCATGTTGTTCTGCTCTTGCAAACCTTCATAGCTGACATTCATCTCTCACATCAATGACACATAGGGCCACATGTATGAACCTGTTTAGGTCTAAAACTCACTTTTTTGCCAATAGCGACCAATCAGAGCCCCCCTCTCATTTTTCCGGAGCACTATATGAAATGAAAGAGGCGCTCTGATGGTTGCTATGGGCAACAAAGTGAATTTTAGACCTAGACAGTTTTCATACATGTGGCACATAGTGCTTCACAGTTTTTACATCGCCTATTTGCATTGGTGCCATTTATTCACTCATGATACACTTTTACCGCAGCAGCACGAAAGATAATATATAATTATCTTTTTTTCTGCAACATTGATAAATGGCCCCTATGACAGCAACGAAGGATACGTGAAGAAATAGCCCATCAAACACCTTATATACCCACCAAGCAAACTCAGCACACATGACTTCTTTTATGAGCTATGTGCTGATGATATCGAAAATAGGAAGTGGTCATAATAATGTGACTCAGTTGACTATAAGAAATATGTTAAATTAAATAATTGTTTTATTTTGTAATTTTAATGTAATTAATTGGTGAAAGAAAGGTAACGCTAAATAAACTTGGCCTAGGGCACAAAATAACCTGTCACTGACATTGTGACCCATTCTGACTAAACCCAGCCCTGGTTCAGGAATATGAAATACAAATTTACTTAACTAAAATTCTTGCTTCCTGGAGTCTACAGGAAGTACACCCTCCACCAGAATAAAATGATATTGCTATATATTCCACATTTTGGTTAAAGTGTGATCACATTTTCTAGGGAATACTCTAGTTTAATTATTATTTAACCTATACTTTGTATAGTTAGTGCTGAAGTAAACTTAACCCATTGGTGCTCTGCCAACTAATAATGATTTTTTTTTTATTGTTCTAAAAATATCAGTTCCGGAGCTGAATTCTGTGTGGTTAAACCTGTACACTTTGGGACAAGGGCCTATAAGTGATTGTTATTATGTCACCTTATGGCTGGTCTTCGCCTTTGTGCAGCTTGACGAAACTGCTAAATAAAAACCCCATCAGTTATAAATTCACTTGCACAGATGAGTCACTGCAGATTTGTGTCAAAACTTATGTTAACGTGGAAGGAAACTGTTGTATTATTTCCTATTCAACAATCCCCATTCATTAATGTCATTGTATTTAGCTAAGAAAAAAAACCTCTGAGTGTATGAAAACTGATAACAGAAAGACCTGGGGACTCTCCCCACACAATGGATCCCGTGGAGCTTCTTGTCAGACATGATAGAAGGTGGACGTCAATGAGGGCACATCTTCAAATGTCACTCTTTAGATGGCTATGACCTAATCATTCAGCAGGTAGATCCCATTTCCATAAATTCTGTGGATTTCTAGAAGGGGTCATGTGAGTGCTGCATAATATAGACACCATGGGCCTTATGTATGAAAAATGTCTAGAAGTAAGACTGTCTTTGTTGCCCATTTCAAAGCTCAGCTTTGGTTTCATATAGTCTGCTGAAAAAATAGAAGCTGAGCTCTGATTAGTTGCTCTGGGCTTCAAAGACATTCTTACTGCTAAACAGTTTTCACACATAAGGCTATGTTCACACGGCATAATTGCGGGGCGTAATCGGCGCGAGCTCCCGCGGGGCGGGGAGGGCCGGCCCCCGGCGGCCCCATAAACATTCATTACTAGTGGCGTGTATTTGACATGTCGCTTATCTCCCCCTGTGGCGTATTGCACGAGCGGGGAGAGGAGACATAATCCATAGTTCTCTATGAGAACTGTGGATTACCGTAATGACTGGGGCGCATTTTGCCCGTATTTGAGCGCAGTACGGTGTGAAATACGGACCGAAATGCGCCCCAATCATAGCCGTGTGAACATAGCCTTAGGCCCCATGTTATGATGAACATGGGGTGTTATTTGTCCTGGTGTTACTGACTGACAGAACAAGTTGATGTAACCAGATGCTGCTTCCAACCATCGATTAGGTGACTATGGAGCCATATACGATGATGATCACTATTACAGGTAGCATCCTTTTTATCTGCAATATAGCACCTGATTGTTCAGCTCTAGAACCCTATTACAGTAGGTAACAGTGCTATCATACCTCTGTGGTCCCATAGTATTAGTGCAAGGGTCCTCACAACTACACCTTTCATATTTACCCTGAATATATACTGTTATGTACTCTATCTCTGATGCCTAACCTATTATAAAATTGTGTGTCCCCTACTTATTGGGTCCCTTGATGAGGTCTGTGTAGGTCAGTCTATTAATTTTTCTAGGGTGTAACAGGGTTCAGATTTTGTAAGGAAAAGTTCTAGACGGGGTCGTCCATTTTGGGACGGGTTCTCCAAGGTTAGGATATAAGATTCTTGCAGGCCTTGTTGCTAAGGGTGTTACAGGGCCAGCTGCCCCCTGTATTGTCTTGCATCACTGCACATATTTGGCAGAAGGATACCATATTTCTGCTACTTGTGTTTTGTGTGGTCTTTGTATGTGCTTTAAGTTGTCTTTGCGACTTTGGACTCAAGGTCGCTCCACTTATTTTTATTGTGTATTTGTTCTTAAAAATTAAGTATTATTTATTTCCATTCTCCATATTTTTGTATTGTTCATTGTGGAGTGGAGCCTGTTTTTAGTGACGGTCCATGGTCACAAATTATTATTTCTATAAAAAGATATAAAATACTGTTGCAGCCATCCATGGCTAACGAGTTGTTTTGCAAATAACCTGCGGAACTTGAGCATGAGAATTTTTTTTTAAAAGGGGCATAAGTACAGGGAGAAATAAAACGGGAAGTTACAAGAGAGCAAAATATTTGGAATTTGCTCTGCAAAAGAAGAAAACAGCTCAGAACAGGCAGTTTTGTCTCTGCACAACACATAGTCCTGGATATGCCAACTTCCCCTCTGAACAGACCTAAAATATCATCTTTGTTTCATTTCACTACCTGTATATCCCTATACTGTGACCACATCGAAACTATGGTTGACTGTGCAGCGCCGCAGTACAGACACTTTTTGGAAGTTTATCTCATACTTGCTTCCATCAGAGCTAATTTTGCTCCATTCTGAACTCGAAAGTGTAAAGCAGAAGCCTATATTGTCTTTGGATCCTTTTATTGCAGTTTCTTTATGACGGGTCTCCAAGCCACAAAAGCCATTTTTGCTTTGGCACACGGTGGGGACAGGTACAAACAAGGTTGCTGTGTGATCTTAAAATAAATGGAAAGTAAACATCTTAAAGGGAAGCTGACTAAACAATTGTAATCTTGTAAATGCCAATGTGTGCATTAACTGCTAAAGATCTATATACCGAAGAGGCAGCATATGTATGGGGGTCCATGACCCAAAAGGACCCCAGCTCATTTTTACATCAAATGTGAATCTGTGCAGGGCTCCACATGTCTAAATTAGATAAGAAAGTAAAAGGAATCAGCCCTAGTGTCATGCCATCAGTATCTTTTGGGAGGAGAGAGCAAAAAAACGGTGTTAATGTGGTACTATTTTCCTCCACGTATACCCTAAAACCAATCACTAGGCCACCATACAGCATATTACGTGGCACCAAATGGTCATAAATCAATGCGTAATAACAATATTCCGAGAGCAACAATTTACTGACCTAACTCCCAGTAAAAGTTCATGTATAGCCAGGCTCAGACTGGCCCACAGGGGAACAGGGAAACCCCCGGTGTGCCCTTGAGCAAGGTAGACCTGAAGATGTTTTTTAATTGCATATACATCCTAAGAAGAGACAATAAAGCATAGAAAGAAAGGCAAAAAAGCAAGCTGCAGAGCATAGGCGGCATGTACAGTCATTTACGGTAGATATAGGGTGGGCCCCTAAAATAAAACGGTGGGCCTTAGGAATTCCAGTCCGACACTGTGTGCAGCTATCACTGAAGTGGAATCAGTAGTTATGTGTATATTATCACTTATTTATACCTTAAAAAATAAAAGTAAAACAGATTTTTTTTCAAGAGGTGCTAAAGTAATGTAGCAACATAACCTTGCCAGGCTGTGGTCAGGTGTAGAGAAAGCAGAAAGGTCCAGAGGGGGTATTCCTTATACTTGTCTTTAAAGGGACATTGCAGTCAAACAAAATTTTCCACAAATTGACAAACAATTTGTAACTGTTATGTGTACTTTTTTGTAATTGGGTACTTATGTTTTAATCTAATTTTTTAAAGGGTTACTTAAAAGGGTTCTTTTTTTTATTAATTATGCTCACTATGGTCAACGCTGTTTTTATAGACTTTTTGTTGTGCAATGTTTTTGTAGGAATGTTTTTACATTTATTTTAATTATTATGTATATTTCTGTAAGTGATGACTGTATAGTGTGACGTTTCATTAGTGGAGAGCTGCAGGCGGCTACAACTTAGGGCAGCCTGCTGACTAGCTTGCTTGTCCAGTAGATTTTCTGTTTTCACTGTTTTTATAGACTTTACTGATGTGTAAAGTTTTTGTAGATATGTTTTTTTACATTAATTATATTTTTAGTAAGTGATGAAGCATACACCATGGAAGCACCGGCTGGCCTCCTGACTAGTGCGCATGCATGCTAGTCAGGAGGCCATCGCTTCTATAGCATTGTAGCACTAGTTTTTATATTGTGACTTTTCATTCAGAGAGGGCTGTGGGCGGTTCAGTATATACTGTAAGGCTATGTTCACACGGCTTATTTCGGGGCATATCCTGAAATACGTTTCAAATAATGAACAATTAGATTAGCATTGATTCCAATGTGAAATACGCCTCGTCATTCACACGAGGCGTATTTTCGCGACGTATTTACGGGCGTAAATACGTCCGTAAATACGATCGTAAAATTAAGTCCCCTGTCACTTATTGAGGCGTATTTGCAAGTAAATCCCCATAGTAAAGAATGGGGAATGTATTTACGATGTGAAATACGCGCCACACTTTGTGACACGTATTTGAAACGTATTTTGGGACGTATTTGCGGACGTAAATACGTCCGTAAATACGCCCCGAAATAAGCCGTGTGAACATAGCCTAAGTGTAGGGCAGCCAGTTGACTAGCATGCATGCCTAGTTGATTATCTACTATGGTCATCACTGTTTTATAGACTTTATAGACTATGTTTTTGTATGTGTATTTTTTACTTTTATTTTAATGACTAGTGCGCATGGCTAGTAGATTATCTACAGGACATACACGTTAGTCAGCAGGCCGGCCAGATCTTCTATATGGCATCTCTAGTCAGCAGGCAAACCGGCACTTCCATGCTGTAGCCACTCGCAGCACTCCCCAACAATGCGTCACACGATACGCATACACACTAGTAAATAGGCCATAATGTATGCTGTAATAAGGGATGACATTGGGAACACAATGTCCTTACTGACAGACATACACATAATGATAACAATAAGGCCGTGTTCATACGGCTTATTCCCGACGGATTTGTGCGCCGTATTGAGCGCACAAATCCGCCGTGAATAAGGGGCGGGACGGGGGCGGGGCCGGAGCGCGGCGGGGGCGCCGCTCCCGGCCCCATAGACAATGCATTGTTTACGGCGCGTCTGCGCCGTAAATAATGTGCATGTCACTTTCTCCCCCCGCGGCGGATTTGCCGAGCGGGGAGGAGCGACGGAATCCACTGTTCTCTATGAGAGCAGTGGATTACCGTAATTGCTGCCGCGGATTGGCGCCGTACTGAAGCGCAAATCCGGCGCGCAGTACGGCGCCAATCCGTGGCAGAATAAGCCGTGTGAACGGGGCCTTAGTGTAAAAAACACACCTTCAAAAACATTACACAACGATAAAGTCTATAAAAACAGTGTTAACCATAGTCAGCATAATTAATAAAAAAAAAAAAAAAGAACTGGACAACCCCCTAACATTCTCCTGCCGACCCAGAGAGAAGTGAGGGGTGGTGACTCAGTTGAAGCACCACACCTTCACTCTTTCTCTTCCAGGAATGCTAGCTACTGCAGCACAAGACAAAGTAGGTGTTGCTGGAGAGAGGTGTGCTGCACAGTACCATCGCCTGTCTAGTATTATTATTGTGCGCTGCTGCCTGGTTTATATTACTGTTTATTAGTATGGATAATGTCTGAACAACTCCTAGAATGTTTATTAGGACTGCACATGTGGTTGATCCATAGATCAAAACGTATAGAAAGAAGAGGAAGAACAGTCCTAAAATATAACTTTTATTAATACTTAATAAAAAGATAAGTAATAAACATCTCTCAAATCATGAATAGACATGAAAAAACAATGGGACTGTATAGACCCTAATAGGCCCTAAACGATGCTATACCATCCCTGACCTACAATCGCAGGAAAATCGCCGCTATAAAGGCGCTCCTGCCCGGAACCTAACCCTAATAACACAAACCCTATACTATCCTCCAGTCCAGTCCCAACATGTTTCGATCAGCCTCAAATCAATCAATTAACTGATCACCTCAGGGGACAAAAGTTGAGGAAATAAACTGGTCTCTCACATCTTCAGTGCAGCCAATGCTGCAGGACCCGTACAGGGTTAGAGGCGGCATACGTTGTGGGAAACAGTGAGTCTATAACACTCAGGGCTATGGGATATATACTCATCTGTTGGTAAGTTGAGCCAGCTTATTTGTAATTGGAAATGTGAGACCCCAACTGCCAAGTAAGATACCCCTAGTCCATATGTTGTTTCCAATCACATTTGTATTGTCAAAAAGGGACTTTTGTGATCTTTTCCTACCTTTATCCGTATATATTTTTCTGGTACTATCTGCCTTAACCTTTGGTCTATTTTCCTCAACTTTTGTCCCCTGAGGTGATCAGTTAATTGATTGATGTGAGGCTGATCAAAACATGTTGGGACTGGACTGGAGGATAGTATAGGGTTTGTGTTGTTATTAGGGTTAGGTTCCAGGCAGGAGCACCTCTAGGCCTCATTCACATGGCTTATTTCTGGCATGGATTTCAGCCGTATTGCGCACCGTACTGCGCTGCAGTACGGCTGAA